>CM039507.1:13434484-13478015 GCA_022432975.1 Begonia masoniana | reverse complement strand
ATGTGTCATCAAATTGATATACAAAGGCGCGAAGACGATATCTGATGAACCCATGGAGCTATGACAAAATCCAAACAAAGGACTTTTTCACAAACCCAAGACCTATCTTGGAAGTAGCACAGTAATACTAAACTTCCCATCCTCAACCAGAAGTGTCAAGAGCAGAGCAGTAGTCGACTTCTGCTTCAATGTCTGAAAGCTATGCTCACAATTTTCTGACCATAAATACTTTATGATGAGAACCACAGGTATATCAAACCAGAGACCCTTCAACAACGCGGAATAGAAACTTAGGAATGCCTTTGAAATCAAGTATAAGGACCAAATCGAACCTTGCCGACAGAACCAAAGTTATCAAACAAAGAGCTTGACCCGTAACCAACTTGTGGTAGAACCAAAGCTATCAAGTTGATCTTTCAAGTTTGACTTGAAGAAGATCTAGTTCTTCACAAAGAACCAAAGAGAAAATCTCACAAGAGTAACTCAAAATCGTGTATGTTGCTTTTTTAAATGTTGCAAGATTTATGCCTTTAAATAGGTTACAAAATATCTTAATTTAATAAAAAAGTAATTAGGAAAACATCTAAAGACTAGGAAATATCTAAAGATTAGGAAACTTAACAAATTAATAAAAAGAAAGTTTTACTACGTAATAAAAGGAAACTTTAACCAATTTGATTGATGAATTTCGTCGCTCTCCTTCCTAAATTCGTGGTCCACCTTTCTTCAAGAATTAGGAATAAGTGCTTGTCAAATTGATAGAGAAAAATGATATCTGCATGGATTTGCATGTGCATGTTTTGTTATTGTGCTTCCATCTCTCTTGTCACTAAATCTTTATGTAGTTTTCAAGTATCTTCGACCTTCTTTTCCTCCAAAACATCATTTTCAATACTTAATAAATTTATTAATTTCAGCTCGAGTTGAAAAGAATCTTTCTCTTGGATTTCTAGAATCAATCCATTTAAGGTTTCATGTATTTTCTTGGTTCTTGATCTTGTCATTGGGCCTCCAATATCTTGATATGGATCTTTAACTTTGGACTTGAAGTTGGTTGCAGCTTGATTCACATCATTCTCTCTCTTCTCGAAAAGATTCTTCATCGAATCCCCTGCATCATATAAAGATAAGTCAGTAACATTAAAAGTAGCACTTACATTACCATATTCACTATGTAAATTGTAAGTATTGTCATTGATGCGTTCCAACACTTGGAAGGGACCTTCTCCTCGAGTCTGCAACTTTTTCTTTCTTTTGTTGGCAAATATTTTTTTCCTTAAGTGAATCCAAACCCAATCTTCGGGTTCGAAAATAACTTTCACTCGGTGCTTGTTTGCTTGTCTTGCTTAATGTTCATTCTTTTTCTCAATGTTCTCTCTTACCCTTGCATGTAGTTCCCTAATAAATTCGTCTCTTTTCTTTCTATCAAAATTAACAAACTCATTAGTAGGCAAATGTAACATATCCATTGGAGTTATAGGATTAAAACCATAAACAATTTCAAATGGTGAATAAGATGTAGTAGAATGAACAACCCTATTATAATAAAATTCATAGAAATATCAATCCAAGGTTGAGTAGGTATTGAGAGAAGAGTATACATTCCATGTGGTTTGATCTTCGATTTAGCTTTTCTACACTCAATACATTTATCACAAATTAATTGCACATCATGTCTCATCTTAGGACAATAAAAATGCTCACATAAAATATTCAAAGTTTTGCTTACTTCAAAATATCCCATTAATCCACCTCTATGAGTTTCTCTAATAAACAATTCTCTCAAAGAACACTTAGGAATACAAAACTTATCTTTCTTAAATAGATAACCGTCATGCCTATAATAATCACCAATATGCAACCTTTTCACATAATTGCCAAATTTCACTAAAATCTGAATCTACTACATATAATTCTTTAACAAGTTCAAATCCAAGCAATTTAGATTGTAAGGAGGTTACGAGTACATACCTTCGAGACAATGCATCGACCACTACATTTTCCTTATCTTTCTTATATTTGATCACGTATGGAAATGTTTCAATAAATTCTATCCATTTTTGCATGCCTCTTGTGTAGTTTTCCTTGCGACTTCAAGTGTTTCAAACTCTCATGATCGAAATGAATAATAAATTATGTTGGCCACAAATAGTGTTGCAACGTTTGAAGAGTGGTACCACCACTTGTAACCCATAGATTATATCCTAGAGGTCCTAGGTTCGAGTGGTAGGGAAGACATGAAATTCCCTACTCCAGGGGGAAAAAGTTCTGTGAGTGACGACTGGCCCGTATACTGGATCCGGACCCGGATGACGGTGCGTCCGAGTGGGAAAAAGGCCGGTGAAGAGTGTAGGTTGTTACATGAAGTGTTCGAACTAAGGCATACAATTCTTTGTCATATGTGGGGTAGTTCAAAGTCGCTCCATTAAGCTTCTTGCTAAAGTAAGCAATAGGCTTAGAATCCTACATTAAAACACCACCAATACCTTTTTCCCGATGCATCGCATTCAATCTCAAACGCTTTATCAAAATTAGGTAAAACAAGTAATTGTGCATTAGTAAGTTTACCTTTTAGGAGATTAAAAGCTTGTTCATGTATTTCAGTCCACTTAAATTCAACATTCTTCTTTACAAGATCATTTAAGGAAGCCGCAATGGTGCTAAAATTTTTAACAAACCTCCTGTAAAAGCTTGCTAATCCATGAAAACTTCTTACCTCGTTGGCATTCTTTGGTCTTGGCTATTCCTTAATTGCCTTAACTTTTTCTTCATCCACCGATACTTCACTTGAACTAACTACAAAACCAAGAAACATTACCAAATCTATGCAAAAGGTGCACTTCTTTAAGTTAGCGTATTGTAACGACCCTAATACTGTACCCGTATTTCCGTATTTTTTTTTTAACCTAATATCTTTAACTAAACTCTAAGCGGAACCTAAACCGAAATCGAAACCAGAATCGAAATCGGAATTGAATTATAACTTTTAAAACAATTGAAACTTTAAAACCATTTAATTAAAACTTAATTTAATTAAATTAAAAAACAATTTAAATAATAAATAAAATAAAGAGAGGCGATTATTCGCTGGGGCGAATAATCGCCCCTAAGGCGATTGCAACAGGCGAGCAATCGTCTGTTGCATCGCCTGTGGCGATTGCTCGCCACTCCCTCTGGATTTTTCCAGAGGGAGGCGATTCAATCGCCAGGGTTGGCGACTACTCGCCAACCCTTCTGCCCCCTTCTGCCCTGTTTCCATTTCATCACTCATTCATTCGATTTCTCCTACGCCAATTACACAACACAACTTCTTCTTACACCCTAAACCTTATAATAACATCACGACACAAATACTCTCATTTGCTCATTCTTTTCACACTCCACCGTTCACCCAAATAAACAACTCGAAACACATTTTAAAACTAAGAACATTTTTATGAAAACGAACTGCATGGATACGTTTAAAACCTCAACAAATCCTCCTGTTTCAAATCACCACGCAGTTCCAAAATACATTCAATGAAAGACTTTTAAACCATTATAAAACAGTTTCCAAAACGTTAACATATACATATATATACCTATCAACTATCCAGAACCAAGCATCCTATAACGTCTATACAAACATCAGCCCAAAATGTCCCAAAACCCTCAAAATCTGTACATACAGTCCCCACGGGTCAGGTAAGCCTCGACTGCGCCAGCCAACACCGCAGCCATCCTCCGTCAACTGGACTCAAGCCTCAGGAGGAGGAATCTCGTCCTCACCTGTATCCTCGAAGTCACCTGCACCATACAACACACATGAGATAAAATCTCAGTAAGCTCTACGTAAATGCGATGCATGCTGTGCTATGAGTTCATTAAACCATGCTTTATTTTTATTTTACTATGCCATGCACTATAGGTGTCACCGAGATCCTATACCTTCTAACCGGAGAGAGCTCATCCAGCGGGCGGACTACTCTTTCCAACTAGAAGAGGGGGGTACACGCTTACAACCCGTACAGCCGTGCCTGAGCCCCACCTCGCGTGACCTGTAAACTGTATGCCCGAAGGCCTATATGCCCAAAGGCCTGTATGCCCGAAGGCCTGTATGCCCGAAGGCCAATGCTATGCTTGACGTTATCTTTAAAACTCTGTGCGGAAGTTCATTTTCATGCTTTTCTTTAAAACAAGTGATGCGTGAATAGTTCAATATTTTAAAGTAAACAAACAATAACATGTACCATCAAGATTGTAAAGCGTAAACTATAAACTCCTATAACCTAACTACCCAAACCAAGTACAATTTAAACTAACGCATCTCCAAAACTCCTCGAGACGACATTCGACGTACGGTGTAGGCCAATCGGCCAGAGAAGAATCACGAGAACTTACCTCGTGTCCAAAGCAGCTCAAGCTCCGTCCACGAGCACTGTTTTACCTAAGCAATTCACAACGTTTATCGTCAAAAACGAGTTTATCCAAAAATCCTGAATTTTTACGATTTCTAACATTTTTCACGAATCGTTCAAACTTCGTCCTATAACGTTCAATACGTCATTTACATCGTTAATCATAATCGAACTATTAATTTCGGACCCTAAATCGACATTTCTATCGAAACCCTAAACGAAACCCTAATTGATTAAACTCCGAAAACTCGAAATAAAAGCTCTAAGATTGTAGGTTCGTACCTAGAACATCGATTGGAGGCGAAAGCACGAAGAAAACGGAACGAACGGGAGGAAAACGGAGTTCGGATCGTTGGATTCCGTCGGCGGCCGAGAGAGTTCGCGAGAGAGAAAGAAAGAAACAGAGAGGAAATGGCGTTCTGGAGAAGAGAAAGAAAGGCTTTGCCTTTTAATAAAAAAAATGATTTGTCAAAAGACCAAAATGCCCTTAGCTCTTATTTCTTTTTGTTTCGTCCTTCGTTTCGTTAATCGTCCAGCGATTCGACTTTTCCAAATTTCCATATTTTGCCAATAAGTCCATCTTATTATTTGGGATTCAACAAAACCGTCCGTTCGCAATTTGGACCACGTTTACTATTGTTACTAAAACGTTCTTTACATTACGAGAATTGTAATTACGCGGAATATAGCGTTTAATCTCCGAAAATTCCCATAATTTCCTTAAAATTCCTATTAATCGTTAGGATCATGATGACGCTTTCTTTTCGTAAAACAGACTTGTTTTGACATAAATATAAAAATGTCATCCGATAATATAATAATAATATAATATACAAGTCCGTACAACCGGGTATTACACGTATGGTTGATTTTCTCTTAAAGCATTCAAGATTGAATTCAAGTGTTTAACATGTGCATCTTGAGTTTTACTACAAAGAAAGATATCATCAAACTACACAACAACAAACTTTCCAATAAAAGATTTCAACACATGATTCATCAATCTTATAAAAGTACTTGGTAGATTAGACAAACCAAATGACATTACTAACCACTCATAAAGACCATATTTGATTTTAACAACGTTTCTTTTAAAATTTGGGCAACATAACGTCTAATTGTTTAAAACCAAAACCTGAAACACAAACTGTTTTATACACTAAAATACCAAATCACACACCCAAAAGAGTTTCAATACATAATCCAAAACCCTCAAAACTCAACTATCTATGTACCTTTCTATCAAAACACCCACGTTACACTACATACATACTGAGCTCAGTCGGAATCGCCCTAACAAAGTTACCAGCACCGGCACACACAAGTGCATCCCCAACTACCAGCCTAATCCCGCCCACGCTCATAAGGCTCACCTGAAAGCTTGTCATCACCTACACCATAGAACACAAAATGTAAGCCTAATGCTTAGCAAGTAGGGAATAATAAATTTAAAAACAATGCATACTCAACCCCTAACACATGCGGTTTCTAAACTCTCTGTTGTTCTCATTTCGTTTTCGTTGCATTAATCTTTCACTTTGCCATGTGGATCAAGCAGGCACCCATCCCATAACCGTCTAGGACGGCCACGCCTTGAACCAACAGAGCAAGATCAGAGGCACACATCCGGGCCCCACCCATTGGACGGCCATACGACGATCTCCTCCCATATCGATCATAGAACCCTCTAGTGCCCTCTCTAGCACGTTAACGACGAGGCGTTCATACTCACGACATCTTACGTATTTTTAGTGGTGCATCTCTCGTAGAGGCCCTCTCGAGTGCTACACACCAGCACCATTACGCGATGAAGCGACTCCATTCGAGACCACATTACGTTTCTTCTTATCTTTTTACGTTTCGTGCTCACATTTCAAAAACATGCTCAAAACTCGATTTTCATAGTTCAAAAACATGATGCATGCCAATACAAATGCTTGACCACAAAACAAAACAACAACGAAACAATCAAAACCTACTGTTCAATGGTGTAGGCCCGAAGGCAAAGCACACACACTCCACTACTTACCTAGATCTCCGTACGTGCTCACCCCCTTCGGTTATGTCAACTGCTCGACTCGTTAACCTAACATATGCACGGAATTAACTTAGAAATCATTAAAGCAAATCTAAAAGATATATACTCTAACTCTAGCAACAACCAAACTAATTCTAAAACCTCAAACTCAAAATCCCAAAATTTACCCATTTACATTGCCTAACTTTCAATCGGCCATAATTCACTCGTTTTTCATCGAATTTAAACGATCTAATACATTCTGTAAACCTCTACACCTCTACTATCCAATGCATCAATCCATTTTACAAAAAAAAGTTGCATGGTTGATCAAATTGGTCACCAAACAGAACCGGTTTCTTAAACTAAAAATCTAGTTTTCCCAAAAATTCAAACAAACCTCTAATCTAATCATACTATCAACCTAAGCCAATCTTTCTAAGGTTTAAACCACTAAATATCAAGAACACTCAACAAGGGAAAACCAATTTTTGGAATCCCCTATTAGGGTTTCCTAATCTCCACCAAAACCTCACCAAAACGTTGAGGGAAGACTCCCTTTTGCTGCTGGTTTTTCGTGGGAGAAGAGAGGAGAAGACAATAAATTTTTGTCTTTCACCTTTCCACTTTACACATTTAAAAACACCACTTTACCTTTTTCCAAAATTAACCACCCACAAAACCCATTTTTATAAATCAAACCCCTCCTCACCATTCCTCTCCTTCCTCACGTGGAAGGCTCACCCTTTCTCCCTTCATGTTGGTATTTCTTTTCCTTAGTAACTAAAACAATTAATCAACAAAATATTCTACCTTAGCCCCCTTTTTTTTCTCTAAAATTCTCTCTTTCTAGCACACATATTAGAATAAATTCTAGGATCTATGTTAGGCTCCCATAACATAATCTAATATGAGGGCAACTCATGTTTAGGAAAATTACCTGGTGTTACATTATCAGTTGAAGGTCAAGGCAGAAGATATTCTAAAGACCGCCTTTAGGACCCGCTATGGGCACTATGAATTTTTGGTGATGTCGTTTGGATTGACGAATGCCCCCGCTGCGTTTGGGCCTGATAAACGGGATAATCTAGGACTTTCTTGACAAGTTTGTAATCATTTTAATTAACGATATCCTGGTCTATTCTCGGAATGAAGAGGATCATAAGGAGCACCTGAACATAGTACTGTCAACTTTGAAGCAGCATCAATGGAATGCCAAATTGTCGAAGTGTGAATTCTGGCTGGACAGAATTAATTTTCTGGGCCATGTTGTTTCTGAAGAGGGTGTTTCAGTAGACCCAGCTAAGATTTAGGCTGTAAAGGAATGGCCAAGGCCGAGGAATGCCAGTGAAATACAGAGTTTTATCGGGTTAGCTGGCTATTACAGAAAATTTATTGAAGGGTTTTCTGTGAAAGCAAAGCCTTTGACTAGCTTGAATAAGAAAGAGGCTAAGCACAAGTGGTCTGAAGCTTGCGAAGAGAGTTTTCAGACACTCAAACAAAAATTGACTACGACTCCATTATTAATATTGCCGATTGAGGATGACAAATTCAGTGTATACTGCGATGCTTCAAAGATAGGTTTGGGATGCATACTGATGCAAGATGGAAAAGTGATAGCTTACGCTTCAAGACAACTAAAAAGCTATGAGCAAAATTATCCTACGCATGACCTCGAGTTGGCGGCAGTTGTTTTCGCACTGAAGATATGGAGACACCACCTATATAGACAACAATGTGAGGTATTTTCGGATCACAAGAGTCTGAAATACATCTTTACTTAGAAGGAGTTAAACATGAGGCAAAGGCGGTGGTTGGAATTCGTGAAAGATTATGACATCAAAATTAAATACCACCCTGGAAAAGCTAACGTTGTTGCTGATTAATTGAGCAGAATGTCAACTATGATGTAGCCAGCTATGTCAGCTATGTTAGTGCCTCTAAGAACAGAAATTTAGAAGTTTGAACTGGAGGTGGTTTCTGAGTTATCGGCCGTACTTGCAGATTTGACTATACGGCCAACCATCTTGGACCGAATAAACGAAGCTCAAAAGGTAGATTCGAAGGAGAAAACAGATATGTTGAGCAAAATAGCTGATGCCTCTTCGGATTTCAGCTATTCAGAAAATGATATTCTAAAGTTTAGGAACAGGTGATACGTTCCAAAAGATGAAGAGCTACGGAAGGAGATTTTAGTAGAAGCTCATTCGTCTTCTTTCTCTGTACATCCAAGAAACACAAATATGTAACGAGATTTGAAATTACACTTCTGGAGGCCGAATATGAAGAACGAGGTCGCCAAGCACGTGGAATCTTGTATTGTATGTCAACAGGTGAAGGCTGAACATCAAAGACCCAGAGGAACTCTTCAGCCTCTACCAATTTCTGAATAGAAATGAGAAAATATCACCATTGATTTTGTTGTCGGCTTGCTGAGAACAGTTAGAGGTCACAATAGTATATGGTTCATCGTGGATAGATTAACAGAATCGGCCTATTTTCTACCTGTGAAGACAACTTTCTCTATGGATCAATACGCGGAAGTGTATATAAGAGATATTATCAAGTTGAATGGATTACCGGTGTCAATTGTTTCTGACCGGGATCTCAGGTTTACGTCAAGGTTTTAGAAAAGTCTGCAAAGTTCATTAGGTACCAAGTTGAACTTCAGCACAACATTTCAATCACAAACCGATGGACAATCTGAGAGAACAATTCAGATATTGGAAGATATGTTGAGATTGTGCGTGTTGGAATTTCAGGCTTCATAGAGCAAATTCCTACCGTTAGTGGAGTTCTCTTACAACAATAGCTATCAATCTACGATTGGTATTGCTTCGTATGAAGCTCTTTACGGCAGAAAGTGTAGATCTCCCTTATGTTGGGATGAAGTTGGAGAAGCAAAACTTGTCGGCCTCGAGATATTACGACAGATGTCTAAAAAAGTGACTATTATCAGACAAAGAATTGAAACTGCTCAAGTCGTGATGCGACGAAGTATTTATGAAGGTAACGCCGTTCAAAGGCGTGATGCAATTTGGTAAGAAAGGGAAGCTCAGTCCAAGGTTTGTAGGACCGTTTCCTATCTTGAAGAAAATAGAAAACACAGGTTACAGATTGCAGCTACCTTCCTCTATGGATGGAGTTCATAGAGTCTTTCAAGTGTCCATGCTGAGGAAATGTGTAACGACCCCATATCCCAGCAAGATATTGTCCGCTCTGGGGATTGGGCCGTAACCCAATATCCTCCCCTCACGACTTTGTTTGGCGAGAACTTCCCGGAAGGTCACCCAACCTGGAATTGCTCTCGCCGAAGCACTTTTAACTTCGGAGTTCTTACGGGATCTGTTGCTAATTACGCTCCAAAACGCGTCTTGCTATGTTGGAAGGGTCTCTTTACATATGTTTCATTCCCACATACTTCCCCAAGCGATGTGGGATTGTAACGACCCATTTTTTATGACCTGTCACCTTTCGGTTCTCCCGCGCGGACGTACTGCCATCCGGGTTTCGGTTCGTGCAGCCATCGTACCCATACGTGCATATTCGGGTCATCACAATCACCCCCCCTCAGGGGCCCAACGTCCTCGTTGGCCACACTTCCGGTTGGGTACAGGCTCTGATACCATTTGTAACGACCCCATATCCCAGCAAGATATTGTCCGCTCTGGGGATTGGGCCGTAATCCAATATCCTTCCCTCACGGCTTTGTTTGGCGAGAACTTCCCGGAAGGTCACCCAACCTGAAATTGCTCTCGCCGAAGCACTTTTAACTTCGGAGTTCTTACGGGATCCGTTGCTAATTACGCTCCAAAACGCGTCTTGCTATGTTAAAAGGGTCTCTTTACATATGTTTCATTACCACATACTTCCCCAAGCGATGTGGGATTGTGACGACCCCTTTTTTACGACCTGTCACCTTCCGGTTCTCCCGCGCGGACGTACCGCCATCTGGGTTCCGGTTCGTGCAGTCATCGTACCCATACGTGCATATTCGGGTCATCACAAAATGTGTATGTGACCCCACTCAGATCGTGGAACCAATGAACATAGAGATCCAGCTCCAAAATATCTCATTGGTTGATGTTTATAATCCGATTCAATATTAGTGTTTTTCTCAAAGACATTTTTGGTGGTTAAGACGTATGAAACATTTGCATATCATTGTTTTGATGATGCATAATTGTTTTTTGAGTTTTCTTGTGGACAAGTCAAACTTAGAGCTGTTTTGGATTTCTCCTAACCGATTTGAAAAGTGTCTTCCTTGGTGAGAGTGGAAGGTAGAAGTCAAAGCGAAGAAGGCCATGGATTTGAGGTCCCTTTCCAACCCCGGAAGAATGATGTGCCATGAGTCTGTCACTCCTCAAAAATTTTGATGGAGTTTTTCTAACCTATTTTCAAGTTCTATTTTGTAGGAGGATCGTATGATGAAGCAATCAAAGACGTGAAATCATGTGCACAATGCTTCGTGGACATTATCTAGGTGAAGTATAGATGGAAGATGAAGCACTTCACCCTACTTGGAGTTGAAGAACCGAGGCCACTTGAAGAAGGGTCATAAGCTTCAATCCATTGAATCATTTCTAAGCCTAAGATGACTTCAAGTGTGCCTTTGCTTAAAGGCAATTGAGGAGGAGAAGAAGGAGGTGCCCAAAACCTTACAACATTTTGAAGTAGCAAAAGAATCCAAGCTTATGGCCGATTCTAGAAGACTTCATTAGGGAACTTCATTAGGGAACTTTGTGTTTATTTATTTTAAGTCTTTGCTGAATATTATGCTTTAATGTTAGGTTTTTTTATGGTTGGGATCATCTAGTGAGGAAGAGAAAGCCACATGGCAAGAGGAGACCATAAAGTGCTTGGTTTCCTCATTTGGTCGAGCACTCGACTTCCCCCTTTTCTCTTCCTTTTAATTTTTACTTGTTTTGTAAAAACTATGAGAGGAAACCATAATTATTTTGGTGACATTATTTATACTCTCCTTAAGGCTTGTAATAAAAAAAACATGTTGATTAAATCAAAATTTTTGTGTGAAGAGTTCTTCTTCAAAGCTTGAAGTTTCCTTTAAGTTGTCATGCCTCTTTCTTGTTGAGTAATATTTAAATGGGTTGTGTGAAAAGTGAACCCATCCTCTGTGGGTGTAGGTGGCTTGCACTTCTACTACATCCTTCTTCCCCTCTCTTTGTGGAGTGGAAAAACCTAAAAAGGTTGAAGAAACTCTCAAGTCCAACCACTGAAGTCGCATCATCCTCAAGTTGGAGTAAAGCTGTTTCGGAAAAACTGCTTGTTCCTAATATGGATATTCTAAAAAATACCATGATTACTTATGCCTTTGTACAACCCACTTGGATAAACTTCCTTGTCACCACATATGCGTTTCCTTCCAGTTCATCTTTGGTCATGGCAAAGATTCTAGCAGTCGTCTTGGGTTGCTCTCTGCCATTCTTGGGACAGTCTTTTATAAATTGTCCATGTTGACCGCACTTAAAACAAGCCATAATTTGAGCGCGACATTCTCCAGTATGTGGCTTCTTGCATAAGGGACATAATGACATATTTGACACTGTCGTGGGATCCCTCTTAACATAATTGGAAGGTCCTTCAACAGGTCCAATGATCATATGTCGTTTAGATCTAGCCCATTGTTGTTGTGGAAGTTTATCACTTGTTGTTTGAGTTGCATGACTATACCTCTTCCTAAAATCCTGAGCTTTGTTGACTTCCTTCACTCCTTTCTCTACACACAATGTTTTTTTCTACCACAAATGTAAACAGAGAGTCCTTAGAAGTAATAAGATAGATGTCTTTGAATATCTCCGCTATCAATCCTTGGACGAATCGTTTCTGTAACGACCCCATTAGGGCTGAGACTGATTCATAACTTTCTTAGATCGTTTACACTAAGTTTACTCCCTATGGTTTTTTTTTACACTACTCAAAGACAATGCCATATCTGACAAGACTAAACCCTTCAAAAACTCGGCTCCTTCATAAAACTATCGACACAGTTAGTCACAGAGTCGAACGACATGACTCAGACATCGGTTCCATAACGTGTTCGGGCAGAAGGAGAGTGCCCTCCGACCACTCATCTTCATCGTTCGCGGGCTGCATGGATTTGCAGACATCTACCGATAGGAACACATTCCCAAACGTCACGTGCACTCCGCGTGACACAATAGACGTTGCCCAGTAGTAGACTTCTACCGATGGACATGAGCATTTCACGTGACTCATGGGCATCGCCCGGTAGAAGACCTCTACAGATTACTAAACGACGAAGCATATTCGTCCACATCATCCGATCACAAGGCGACAAATTATCTTCACTCACATCATCCGATCACAAAACGACAAGACTTAATACTCATTTCTTCCGCTAGCGAAAACATCTACATCTACTGGTTGACATGTGAATCACACATGACATAATAAGCATCATCCGATAGAAGACTTCTATTGGTGACTAAGAAGTTCCTAGCATCTGCCGATAGTAATAATCAGCATCTACCGATTGACATGTGCATCACACGTGACATATAATCATCATCCGATAGAAGACCTCTACCGGTGAGTAAGAAATTTCTAGCATCTGCCGATTGTAATAATCAACATCTATCGATTTAAAACATCTATGATACAAGGTATCCTGACTTTTACAGACTTCGCTTGACTAAAATAAACTTGTATAGGTATAAATCATAGACTCATCCAGAATACGTGTAGCGGAGACTTAAATAAAACAGGTCATTCTTCATTCTAATAATCATCTTCAACTTAGGAATTTAGTTCGACAATCCCAAAATCCATCATATTCAGAAAATCTCATCCTACTTAAGGCATCAGTAATCATTATTCTTATTAACAACTTAGGAGCAGAAACCACAGGTCATACTCGCCTTTCTAGCCACAATCTGTCACCCTGAGCACCATCCAGCAACAAGTCCTAGACATCTTCTTTTGGTTTGAAATCCTCGCCTGATAATTCGTCACCTACATCATAAGGTTTAAACTATAAGCCTAATGCTTAGTAAGGAGTGCAATACTAACATGTATGCATGAATGCACAGTTGAAAAGAACACATTTACATAATCATTTCTCATCACATTCGCAATTCATATTCATGGTCATGTTCTTGTTCATCGTTTACATCATGTGGATTAAGGGAGGATTTGTGCCGGAAAGGGGGTTGACAGTGAAAGTGTACATAATCCCTTGCGGGCCGTATTCGTGGTCCTCCTTTTGGACAGTGACATACGCCAAACCGCCCCCAACCCTATCTTAATCCTTGTTTCATAAGTTTCATGTTCATATCTTGATCGTGAAGGAAATAATGCACTTAAAACATTTTCATATGCTTGAAAAGGAAACTATCGTGAAGTATGAGTCTGAGTATTCTTATTTCATCGGACAAAAAGGACAGATCAATCATTCAACAATAAATCATGTTGCTAACTCACATATCATAACCCTTCAGACAATAGCACAAACAACTTTCGGACATCATAATCAACTTTAACTTAGTACCCTTGTGATGTAGGGCCCTAATGGCCGGGAATCCTACTCACTCACTTACCTGGTTTCCTTAGCAAAATTGAACACTTCTCTTCAGACTTCTTCACCAAAAAAACAATTCACATTACAGTGTTAAACAAACTCCTAAAAGTTCTAACCAAAAGTCATCCTAGAATCTAACACATATATTTCTAAATCTTCTTAGTCGAGTACCTAGTGTGCGCAGGTTAACTTACAGAACCTAAAAATAACCAGATTCAACCTAGTAACTAACCATAGATTACAAATGCCACTACTATTACTTGGCCAATGATGAATCTGAAACTACGAGTCTTAGCTAAAAACAGAGCTCTAAGTAACTAACCAGCAACTACATTGTCTAAGTCTTACCTAGAGCGTGGATTTTCGGGGTGGAGACTGAAGAATCGATCGTCGATGGAAGAGTAGCTGGCTGAGAGAGAGAGAGGGAGAGGAAGAGCTCTGGAGAAAAGGAAAATCACCAAGAGAGGAAATGTCGGCTACAGTGGCCGAATTGTCAGGTGTTACATCCACCCTTCCTTAAACAAAATTTTCGTCCTCGAAAATTGGTCAAGCAAAGAGCTCAGAATATTTGACCATCATGTCCTGCTGTCGCTCCCACGTGGCTTCTTTAATGCCATGATTCGTCCACAAAACCTTCACTAGTGGGATTTCTTTATTTCGTAGAGTCTTAACTGCAGATTCCATAATTCGATTAGGTTTCTCTTCATACATTAATGTTGGCTCAATTTTGATTTTCGTTGGCTTAACAACATGCGTCGGATCACGTATGCATTTTCTTAGCATCGACACATGAAAAACATTATGAACCTTTTCCAGTGATGGAGGTAATTGCAACTTATAAGCTGTACTGCCAATCCTTGCCAAGACAGGAAATGGACCAATGAATCGTGGACTAAGCTTTCCCTTCTTGCCGAATCTTAAAACTCCCTTAAACGGTGAAATCTTAAGGAAAACTTTATCTCCGACGGAAAACTCAAGATCTCTCCTCCTTTGGTCAGCATAACTTTTCTGTCGACTTTGTGCTGTCATCATTCTTTTCCTAATAATGGCGATCTTGTTTGACGTCTGCTGCAAAATTTCAGGGCCTAGAAGTTTGCTTCGCCAACTTCGTCCCAATATAAGGGTGATCTGCATTTCCTGCCATACAGAGCTTCGTATGGTGCCATACCAATGGTGGACTGGAAACTATTGTTGTAGGAGAATTCAACCAATGGCAGGTATCGACTCCAAGATGCCTGGAAATCTAGCACACAAGCCCTTAACATATCCTCGATTGTCTGAATTGTCCGTTCGGATTGTCCATCAGTCTGAGGGTGAAAAGTAGTGCTGAGGGTCAACTTTGATCCCAACGTGTCTTGATGACTTTGCCAAAACCTTGAGGTGAACCTCGGATCACGATAAGAGACAATGGATATCGAAATCCCATGCAACCTGATAATTTCCTGAACGTACAAATTAGCAAGCTGATCCATCGTGAAAGTTGTCTTTACAGGTAGGAAGTGAGCTGATTTCGTCAATCTGTCAATTAAAACTCAAATGCTGTCATGACCTTTAATTGTCTTAGGTAACCCTACAACAAAATCCATGACAATGTTTTCCCACTTCCATTCAGGGATCGGTAAGGGTTGAAGGGTACCTCCTGGATGTTGATGCTCTGCCTTAACTTGCTGGCATACCAAACATGACTCAACATACTTGGCAACATCCCTCTTCAAGTTTGGCCACCAGTAAAATAACTTTAAGTCCCGATACATCTTGGTATTGCCAGGGTGTACATAAAAAGGAGACGAGTGTGCCTTGACCAAGATCAACCTACGTAATTCTTCATCACTAGGAACATACTATCGATTCCTAAATCTCAAAAAACCATCCTTTGAGAGACTGAACTCAGAAGGGGCGTCCTTCAACTTACTCATCATGCTATTATTTTCCTTTGATTCCTTTTGTTGTACCTCCTTGATCTTATCCAAAATAGTTGGCCGAATAGATAATGCCGAAAGAAATGTTGATAACTCTGGAACTATCTCCAACTCGAATTTCTGAAACTCAACCCTCAAGGGTATTGACATGGTTGACACCGTAGGCTGCATTGTCTTTGACATTCTGCTTAATGCATCAGCTACAGCATTAGCCTTACCCGGGTGATACTTAATTTCAAAGTCATAATCCTTAACGAACTCTAACCAACATCTTTGTCTCATATTTAATTTCTTTTGAGTAAAGAGGTACTTCAGGCTCTTATGGTCAGAAAACACTTCACACGGCTGACCATCAAATAGTGTCTCCAAATCTTTAGTGCAAAGACAACTACGGCTAGTTCTAAGTCATGAGTGGGGTAATTCTGCTCATAACTCTTCAACTGCCTGGAGGCATATGCCACAACCTTGCCTTCTTGCATTAGAACACATTCTAGACCAACTTTGGATGCGTCACAATAAACACTAAATCTCCCTTCCTCACCTGGGAGTGCCAAAAGAGGGGCTGTCGTCAACTGTAGCTTTAGTGTCTGGAAGCTATCTTCACAAGCATTCCTCAGTTGTGGCCAGTCTTTCACTGCCTGAATTTTGGTTGGATCAACGGATATACCCTCAGCAGAAATGACATTGCCTAGAAAGTTGACCTTATCCAACCAGAACTCACATTTGGACAACTTGGCATAGAGTTGTTGTTGTTTTAATATCGTCAAAACTACTCTTAAGTGTTCTTCATGGTAGTTCGTGAGTAAATTAGGATATCATCTATAAACACAATCACAAACTTGTCCAAATACTCACGAAACACACGGTTCATCAAGTCCATAAAAGCTGCAGGTGCATTTGTCAATCTAAACGGCATCACAAGAAATTCATAGTGTCCATATCGGGTTCTGAATGCTGTCTTTGGTACATCACTCTCCTTAACCTTTAGTTGGTAATAACCCGAACGTAAGTCAATTTTTGAAAATACCTTAGCTCCTTGTAGTTGGTCAAACAAATCGTCAATTCCGGGTAAGGGATATTTATTCTTGATCGTTAACTTGTTCAGTTCTCTGTAATCTATGCACATTCTAAGGGAACTGTCTTTCTTCTTAACAAATAGGACAGGTGCACCCCAGGGAGAACAACTAGGGCGTATAAATCCCTTGTCAACTAGTTCCTGTAGTTGGACTTTTAACTCCTTCAGCTCAACAGGTGCCATGCGATAAGGGTTCTTAGACACAGGTAATGCCTCGGGATAAGTATCGATTACAAACTCAATTTCTCTGTCAGGTGGTAACCCGGACAAGTCATCCAAAAATGCTTCTGGAAACTCTCAGACTATAGGAATATCTTGAAGTTCTACCTTATTCTTTACCCGGACATCAATTATGCTAGCTAGAAAACTCTCACAACCACCCTTCAGTAACCGCTGAGTCTCTAGTGAGAATATAATTGGCATTTTACTTATTTTTGGAATAGCTTGGAAGGAATACCGATTTTCGTTCGGGGGTCGGAACTCAACCAATCCAGTCCTACAACTTATCGTGGCATAATGTCCGAATAACCAATCCATTCCTAATATGACTTCATATCCCTTCATATCAATTACGATTAGCTCTACATATAACTTCTTATCTCCTAAGGACATAATATCACCTTTTACTATCTGCTCTGAATGTAAGGACTTCCCTGAAGGTAACATAACACTATATGACCTCTCGGTTGGCAAGAGTTCTAACCTATGCTTACATACAAACAGGGTTGATACAAACGAGTGTGTGGCTCCCGTATCTATAAGTGTATAAGCAGAAATACCACAGATCATAATTGTACCTATTATGACCGTATGCTGCACCACATCCACATCCTCCATTAAAGCATAGACTCTTGGCGCTACTCTCGCACGATTTGGGTCTGGCAGCATAGGGCAATCTCTGACCATGTGTCCAACCTTGTCACATCTATAGCAATGCCCAGAATATAATTTACATTTGCCATGGTGATTCTTCTGGCAGGTGGAACATAGAGGAGCTAGAGGTCGCTTTCCTTTTCCTTGATCATCATTTGGATTGAAGGGTCTCTTCACACCTTTCTGCTGTTGTTGCGGTCCTCTATTCAGTTGTGGTTGCAAACCTCTGCCCTGGCGCAGTGGTGGCTGAGTCTCCTTGATGAACTTCCTTGGCGGTTCACGTTGTCCTTGTACTGTTAACTCAACTTCTTCCAAATCCAAAGCCTTAGCAGCCACTTCGGAATAGGGTATGTTATGGATCCCCGCAGTCTTCACTCCCTGGAAGAGGCTCGGCTTCAGTCCATGGACAAACTGGTGAATCTTGTCTTCCTCATCATCCACCAGACCACCTGAACAAGGCCTCAAACTTACAGATGTAGTCAGCCATAGAACCGGTTTGGAGCAGCTGCATAAAATCCATCTTTTTGCTGGCCCGAACCGCTCGGCTAAAATACTTGTCATAAAAAGCCATCTTGAACCACGCCCAAGTCATAGTTTCCGCATTCGTAGTGCTCTGAATTGAGTCCCACCAATGCCTTGCACCCAATGCAAAATGAAAAACAGTACATGTGACCTTGTCCCCATCTTCGACCTTGGCATACTTGAACATGTCCTCAATTGTCCGAATCTACTCTTCAGCATAAATAGGATCCGAAACTTGACCATTGAATACTGGAGGTCGAAGGCGGTGAAAACTCTCGCTTCCATTGTCGTGAGTCGTATTTGAGCTAGAATTCCCTTGCTCTTCTCTAGTAGCCACCCACTACTCAATTTGGCGGGACTGGCGAATAACCAACTCGGTTAGCTGAGCGATGGTGTTACTATCCTCATTGCTCTCTCTTTGTTGACCTCTTACCATTTTGAGATTCCTAAACAAATAACATAAACATATCTTAAGGTGATGACATTACTAAAATCATATACACTTACAGTTGTTGGAGTGTGCTCATGTGACAATCTGTGCTGGAATGCAGTCTGCAGAATCGATTTTAGAACCCGGTTTTGCTTTGATACCATAATTGTAATGACCCCATTAGGGCCGACTGATTCATAACTTTCTTAGATCATTTACACTAAGTTTACTCCCTATGTTTTTTTTTTAACAGTACTCAAAGACAATGCCATATCTGACAAGACTGAACCCTTCAAAAACTCGGCTCCTTCATAAAACTATCGACACAGTCAGTCACAGAGTCGAACGACATGACTCAGACATCGGTTCCATAACGTGTTCGGGCAGAAGGAGAGTGCCCTCCAACCAATCGTCTTCATCGTTCGCGGGCTGCATAGATTTGCAGACATCTACCGATAGGAACACATTTCCAAACGTCACGTGCACTCCGAGTGACACAATAGACGTCGCCCAGTAGTAGACATCTACCGATAGACAAGAGCGTTTCGCATGACTCATGGACATCGCCCGGTAGAAGACCTCTACCGATTACTAAACGACGAAACATATTCGTCCACATCATCCGATCACAAAACGACAAGACTTAATACTCACTTCTTCCGATAGCGAAAACATCTACATCTACTGGGTGACATGTGAATCACACGTGACATAATAAGCATCATCAGATAGAAGACTTCTATCGGTGAATAAGAAGTTCCTAGCGTCTGCCGATAGTAATAATCAGCATCTACCAATTGACATGTGCATCACACGTGACATATAATCACTATCCGATAGAAGACCTCTACCGGTAGTAAGAAATTTCTAGCATCTGCCGATTGTAATAATCAACATCTATCGATTTAAAAAAATCTACCATACAAGGCATCCTGACTTTTACAGACTTTGACTTGACTAAAATAAACTTGTATAGGTATAAATCATAGACTCATCCGGAATACGTGTAGCGGAAGACTTAAATAAAATAGATTATTCTTCATTCTAATAATCATCTTCAACTTAGGAATTTAGTTCGACAATCCCAAAATCCATCATAATCAGAAAATCTCATCCTACTTAAGGCATCAGTAATCATTATTCTTACTAACAACTTAGGAGCAGAAACCACGGGTCATACTCGCCTTTCCAGCCACAATCTGTCACCCTGAGAACCATCCAGCAACCAGTCCTAGACATCTTCTTTGGGTTTGAAATCTTCACCTGATAATTCGTTACCTACATCATAAGGTTTAAACTATAAGCCTAATGCTTAGTAAGGAGTGCAATACTAACATGTATGCATGAATGCACAGTTGAAAAGAACACATTTACATAACCATTTCTCGTCACATTCGCGTTCATATTCATGGTCATGTTCTTGTTCATCGTTTACATCATGTAGATTAAGGGAGGATTTGTGCCAGAAAGGGGGTTGACAGTGAAAGTGTACATAATCCCTTGCAGGCCGTATTCATGGTCCCCCTTTTGGATAGTGACATAAGCCAAACCGCCCCCAACCCTTTTTTAATCCTTGTCTCATAAGTTTCATGTTCATATCTTGATCGTGAAGAAAATCATGCACTTAAAACATTTTCATATGCTTGAAAAGGAAACTATCGTGAAGTATGAGTATGAGTATTCTTATTTCATCGGACAAAAAGAACAGATCAATCATTCAACAATAAATCATGTTGCTAACTCACATATCATAACCCTTCAGACAATAGCACAAACAGCTTTCGGACATCATAATCAACTTTAACTTAGTACCCTTGTGATGTAGGGCCCTAATGGCCAGGAATCCTACTCACTCACTTACCTGGTTTCCTTAGCAAACTTGAATACTTCTTTTCAGACTTCTTCACCTAAAAACAATTCACATTACAGTGTTAAACAAACTCCTAAAAGTTCTAACCAAAGTCATCCTAGAATCTAACACATATATTTCTAAATCTTCTTAGTCGAGCATCTAGTGTGCGCAGATTAACTTACAGAACCTAAAAATAACTAGATTCAACCTAGTAACTAACCACAGATTACAAATGCCACTACTATTACTTGGCCAATGATGAATCCGAAACTACGAGTCTTAGCTGAAAATAGAGCTCTAAGTAACTAACCAGCAACTACATTGTCTAAGTCTTACATAGAGCGTGGATTGTCGGGGTGGAGAATGAAGAATCGATCATCGATGGAAGAGTAGCTGACTGAGAGAGAGAGAGAGAGAGGGAGAGGAAGAGCTCTGGAGAAAAGGGAAATCACCAAGAGAGGAAATTTCGGTTACAGTGGGGTTTTAATGAGGTTTAAGGATTTCCATTTCCTATTTATATTAGTTAAAATTTTATTGTAATTACAATTTCGCAACCCAACCTAATTTCACACCGCTTGGAATTCGATAAATCAGGCATTAATTTAAAATAAAAGGTCGATAAAAGGTGACAGTTAAATCAGTTTCTTTAAGGAAAGAAATTACCTGACTAAAATGTCGGGTGTTACAGTTTCACCTTTATAACCTCATTACCATCTATATGAGGAGCATAACTGGAAAGTTGCTCAAACTTATGCAAATAGTCAATCACGCTTCTTATCTGCTTTAAAGCCATAAATTTTTCTGTCTTTGCATCCATCATAGAGTCTGTAAAATACTTCTCATAAAAAAGTTCTTGAAATTTCTCCCAAGTCATGGTGGTGAATAGATGCATCACCTTTATAGAATCTCACTAGTAACGTGCTTCCATGTCGAACATAAAGGACGCGCAATCTACCTTCTCCTCCTTAGAAATCTTGGCATGCACAAAAATTTCTCTGATGGTCTTGATCCAATTATCCATTGCTGCCATATCAGCCAACATACCATTAAAAATTGGAAGATCCAATCGTTGAAATCTGTCGAAATCGATATCCGCAACTCAAGGTTTAATGTTAACTTAGTTTAGAAAATAAACTGGGTTTAGAAAGAAAAGATCCGGTCATGATTAGTCTAGGGACCTAGGCTTGTGGTACCTTCTATTAAAGAAAGACTTTTCCAAAAAAATCCTAATTATTTTGAACTTTTTCTTTAGATCTAATTTTAACTACACAACCAGCATATTACGAGAAGATATTCTGCAAAGTTTTGTACTTTTCCATGTTTGTCTGATTGTTTGTAATTTTTAAATGTCCTTATAGTTTAGGAAATAAAGCGGCAAAATCGATTCGAAAATAGAGGTCCGGTCCGTATGACTCTGAAATTTTAACTACACAATCAGCATATCAAGAGAAGATGTTCTGCAAAGTTTTACAACTTTTCCACATTTGTCCGATTGCTTGAAATTTTTAATGTCTGTTTAGTTTAGGAAATAAAGTGGCAAAATCAGTTTGGAAAAAAATTGTCCAGTTCGGATTAGTCTGAAATTTTTACTACACAACAAGTATATCATGAGAAGATATTTTGCAAAGTTTTGTGACTTTTTCTATTTGTTCGATTGTTTGTAATTTTTAATGTCTGTTTAGTTTAGAAAATAAAGTGAAAAAATCGGTTCATAAAAAAAGTTTCGATCCGAATTAATGTAAAATTTTAACTACAAAAGTAGCATATCACGAGAAGATGTTTTACAAAGTTTAGTAACTTTTTCACAATTGCTCGATCTTTTGTAATTTTTAATGTCTGTTTAGTTTAGGAAATAAAGTGGCAATATTAGTTCGAAAAAAAAAGGTCAGGTCCGGATTAGTTTGAAATTTTAACTATATAACCAGCATATCACGAGAAGATGTTGTGCAAAGTTTTGTGACTTTTTCACATTTTTCCGATTGTTTGTAACTTTTAATGTCCGTTTAGTTTAGGAAATAAAGTTGCAAAATCGGTTCGAAAAAAAATGTCTGGTCCAGATTAGTAGTAAATTTTAACTTCACAACCAGCATATCACGAGAAGATGTTCTGCAAAGTTTTGTGACTTTTCCACCTTTATTCGATTGTTTGTATTTTTCAATGTCTGTTTAGTTTAGAAAATAAACTGTAAAAATCGGTTTGGAAAAAAAGGTTTGGTCCTGATTAGTTTGAAATTTTAAGGACACAACCAATAAATTAAAAGAAGATGTTCTGCAAAGTTTTTTTTTCTACATTTGCAACACCCAGTTTTACGTGATTTTAATATTCCAATGAATAATGACATTATTGTAAATAAGTCAAACAAAGTCTGTTTTGTGAATTGAAAGCTTTATTAGAATCCTAATGATTAGTATGGATTTTAAGAGAAGTAAGAAAATTTTGGAGAAACTGAATGGTTAGCTAAATAACGAAACAAAGGACGAAACTAATATAAAATCAAAGGAAGGGCAATACGGTCATTTGACAAGTCAATTGTATAAAATAAGGCAAAAGCCTTTTCTTCTCCAGAACACTTCACGATTTTCTTTTCCTCCCTCTCTGGCGATTTCATTCCAGGCGACCCCTCCTCCCTCATGCCGGTGATTTTCCTCTCTGATCAACCGATCTGTAACGACCCGGGGAGGATCGCCACGACATTCTTGACTTTACATAAAACTTTAACTCATATTTGAACTCTTTTCTCTTTCTCATTTTTTTTTTCGATAACAGTATACCTAACAGGCTTAAAGACTTCAACTTAACGGATGGAAAATTAGTCCCTCGTACATACTTCCAATAGACGTACAAGTTGCATGGGTCTGCATGCAACAACTAATAGACATTTCATCTTCCGGATGGCACGTGAACCCCACATGACCCATTTAAACACCTATCGGCAGATGCGAATACTCGCATCTACCGACGATCACGTGCATCTCGTGTGACCAATTAAAACATCTACCGATAGACATGTGAAATTCACGTGTTCATCTAAGACATCTTCCGATAGCTTACCAGCTCTATATCATCCGATCACCAAACGACAAATTATCACTCACATCATCCGGCGAGGAAATATACTTCATCTTCCGGTGGAATAGGGAAACATCATCCGATGGACAACACTCTACATCTGCCGATCGCTAGACGACAAAATAGCACTTTCATCATCCGATGGCTAACACTCTACATCTGCCGATCGCTAGACGACAAAATAGCACTTTCATCATCCGATGGCTAAACACTCTACATCTGCCGATGAAGAAACATACTACATCTTTTGGTAACGTCATTCAGAAGACTCAATCGTTCGATTCCTATCATTTGACATCTGCCGATGACGTCAGCCGGATGAATGCCTCATCCATCTTCTATCTTATGGCAGTAAAACACTATAATCATCAAACAACCTCATCCAACAGAAAATACTACAACTCACCCAAATCTTAACCTGGGAATTATAAACCCTAATGAGTGAAAACCATATCCCATACAAGATACACATAGCGGAAGGCTTAAGCAAAACAGACCATTCAATGATCCTTAATATCGTTAACAGACTTTGAAGTCAAACCATTAAAAATCCGAATCTCATTGTTATAAGAAGACTCTACTCTACTTAGTCATCTGTTTATCATAAACTTCTCTGACTTACTATGGGTATAACCTGGGAACTTGATCGCCTATCCAGCCTTCACTGTCACACTGAGCATCCTCCAGCAACCAAGCTTAGACATCTTCATTGACCTTGAGTTCCTCACCTGAAAACTTGTCACCTACATCATAAGGTTTAAACTATAAGCCTAATGCTTAGTAAGGAATGCAACAATAACATGGATGCATGAATGCATAATTTGGGAAAATCACATGCTCATAAGTCTTTTCTTGTTCATGTCTTTGCTCGTAATCATCATTCATAGTCATTGATCATATTCATCATTCATAGTCATTGATCATATTCATCATTCATAGTCTTTGATCATATTCTTTGTTTAGGTTGTGTGGATCAAGAGAGGATTTGTGCCGGTAAAGGGGGTTCGACAGTGAGTTTGACCTTGTTCCCTACTGCGGGTCGTATTCATATGTCCTTCTTTGGACTGTGACATACGCCGAACCGCCCCCAACCCTCACTTAATCCACGTTGCATAAATCTTATACATATACATATATACATGCGTATCTTGTTCATGGAAAACATGCGTTAAAAACGTTTTCTTATGCTTGAGAAACATTCATGATGCATCAACATGAGAGCTTTTAACTCATCAAACTATGACAAGGATCATATCAGAGCAGACAACTTCACATTCACTAACAGGTCACCACATGGTATAACTCGCAACATACATAAATCCTTCAAGTGCAGACAAGCTCATAATCATAAGGTAAACATTAGACATCTCAACCTAGTACTCCCACGATGTAGGGCTCTATTAGCCAGAAATCTTAATACATTCACTTACCTGGTCTCCTTAGCACTTGAGCTCCTTTCTCTTCAAACTTCTTCACCTAAACATTTACATTGCAGTAGTTAAAACAAAATCCTAATAGTTCTAATCTCGAGTTATCCTAAGATCTAACAGCTAAGAGTCCTTCCCGAGTCCTTAGTTTAATACTCAATGTAACCCGAAATCCCAAAATCAAAACAGACGGATTCGATAATGATAGCTCAGGGTTGGTTGTTTTAAATGTCCAGAATTGATTCGGAATGACATTACCAATCTCGGGTTTCAAAATGTTCTTATCAATACTCGGCCATTGAAGAATCCAAAACTTCAATACAGAGCTGAAAACAGAGCTAATAAACTAACAGATAGCCACATTGTCTAATGCATACCTCAGGCGCAGAGTAGTCGAGTGGTGGCGGAGTAAACCGGCCGTCGAGGAGAGTTTGCTGATAGCAGGGAGTGAGGACTTGCGAGGGAAGAAATCGCCGAAAAGGGTGGTGTCGGCTACAGTGGTTTAAATGAGGTTTGAATCCTTTCCTTTTTCTTTAAATACTGGCCTCAATCCTCCATTATTACAACTTTGCCACTCAACCTAGTTTAGATCCACATGTAATTAACTAAGCTTGGCATAAATCCTAAACTACGAAGATTAAACATTTATGACCGTTAATACAGTTAAGAAATTCACCTGGCCGTTGACTCGGGTGTTACATCCACCCATCCTTAAACAAAATTTTCGTCCCCGAAAATTGATCAAACAAACAACTCTGGATACTTGTCTAACATGTCCTGTCGTCGCTCCCACGTGGCTTCTTCAATGCCATGATGCTTCCATAAAACTTTGACCAACGGAATCTCTTTATTCCTCAGAGTCTTAACTGCGGATTCCAATATCTGCACTGGCTTCTCTTCGTATGTTAGTGTCGGCTCAATCTCAAAATCCACTGGTTTAACAACTTGTGTAGGGTCCCGTATACATTTTCTTAACATTGACACATGGAAAATATTATGAACTTTATCCAATGATGGAGGAAACTGCAGTCTATAAGCTGTACTACCGATTCTAGCTATAACAGGGAATGGTCCAATAAATCGTGGATTAAGCTTTCCCCTTCTGCCAAATCTTAGTACTCCTTTAAATGGTGAAACCTTCAGGAAAACTTCATCACCAACAGCAAATTCAAGATCTCTCCTCCTTTGGTCTGTATAACTTTTCTGTCGGCTTTGTGCAGTAATCATTCTCCTTTTAATAGTGGCAATCTTGTCTGACATCTGCTGCAACATCTCGGGACCTATGAGTTTCGCTTCACCAACTTCATCCCAATACAGAGGTGATCTACATTTTCTACCATACAATGCCTCATAAGGTGTCATACCTATGGTGGATTGGTAACTATTGTTGTAAGAGAACTCAACCAGGGGTAAGTATCTACTCCAAGATGTCTGGAACTCTAGCACACAAGCCCTTAGCATGTCTTCAAGTATCTGAATAGTCCTTTCAGATTGACCATCTTTTTGTGGGTGGAAGGCAGTACTGAAGGATAACCTCGTGCCAAGTGTGCTTTGTAGACCTTTCCAAAACCGGGAGGTGAACCTAGGGTCACGATCAGAGACAATAGATGTAGGAATTCCATGCAACCTAATAACTTCTTGTACATAAAGATCAGCAAGCTGGCCCATCGAGTAGGTTGTTCTTACTGGTAAGAAATGGGCTGATTTTGTCAATCTATCAATCACAACCCAAATACTATCATGTCCTTTAATTGTCTTAGGTAATCCTACAACGAAATCCATAGCTATGTGTTCCCACTTCCACTCGGGAATAGGTAAAGGCTGAAGGGTACCTCCTGGACGTTGGTGCTCAGCTTTGACTTGTTGGCAAACCAAACATGACTCTACATACTTAGCAACATCTCTCTTTAAGTTTGGCCACCAGTAGAGTGACTTCAGGTCTCGATACATCTTGGTGCTGCCAGGATGTACAGAAAAGGGAGACGTGTGCGCCTCAGCCAAGATTAGCTTACGTAATCCTTAATCATTAGGGACATACCATGTATTTCTAAACCTCAGAATCCCATCCTTGGAAAGACTAAACTCGGAGGTGGTGTCTTTCACCTTGTTCATCATGCTGTTATTCTCCTCAGAGTCCTTCTGTTGTGCCTCTTTGATCTTTTCTAAAACCATTGGTTGAATGGTCAAATCGGCAAGTAAGGTTGATAACTCTGGAACTATCTCCAATTCAAACCTCAGAACTTCCGTCCTCAAAGGTATAGACATAGTTGATACAACAGGTTGCATTGTTGTTGACATCCTGCTCAATGCGTCAGGTACAGAGTTAGCCTTACCCGGGTGATACTTGATCTCAAAGTCATAATCCTTAACAAATTCCAACCAACGCCTCTGTCTCATGTTCAATTCCTTTTGTGTAAAAAGGTACTTCAGACTTTTATGGTCAGAAAACACCTCACACTGCTGTCCATATAAGTAGTGCCTCCATATCTTCAAAGCAAAAACGACAGCGGCTAATTCTAAATCATGGGTGGGGTAGTTCTGTTCGTAACTCTTTAATTGCCTAGAGGCATACGCTACAACCTTGCCTTCTTGCATCAAAACACAGCCCAAACCAACTTTTGATGCATCACAAAATACGCTAAACTTTCCTTCTTCAGTTGGAAGGGTCAATACCGGGGCTGTTGTTAACTTCACCTTCAATGTCTGGAAGCCATCCTCACAAGCTTCGGTCCAAGAATATTTATTGTCCTTCTTTGTCAAATTCGTCAGGGGCTTAGCTATCATAGAAAATCCTTTGATGAACTTTCTGTAATAGCCTACCAATCCAAGGAAACTGCGGACTTCACTGGCATTCTTTGGTTGTGGCCAATCCTTTACTGCCTGAATTTTGGTCGGGTCCACTGATATGCCATTAGCAGAAACTACATGGCCAAGAAAATTAACCTTGTCCAACCAAAATTCACACTTGGACAATTTGGCATAAAGCTGGTGCTCCTTCAATGTTGTCAAAACTATTCTTAAGTGCTCTGCATGGTCAGCTTCTATCCGTGAGTATATCAGGATATCATCTATGAACACAATTACAAATTTGTCCAAATACTCCCAAAACACACGATTCATTATGTCCATAAAGGCTGCAGGTGCATTGGTCAGTCCAAATGACATGACCAAGAATTCGTAGTGTCCATAACGGGTTTTGAAGGCTGTCTTTGGTATATCTCCTTCCTTAACTTTCAGTTGGTAATAACCTGAACGTAAATCTATTTTTGAAAACACCTTTGCTCCTTGTAATTGGTCAAACAAATCATCAATCCGAGGTAAAGGGTACTTATTCTTGATTGTCAACTTATTTAGTTCTCTGTAGTCTATGCACATTCTAAGGGAACCATCCTTCTTCTTGACAAATAAGACAAGTGCACCCCAAGGGGAACTACTAGGGCGTATAAATCCTTTGTCTACTAATTCCTGTAGTTGGACTTTTAACTCCTTTAACTCAACCGGTGCCATCCGGTAAGGATTCTTAGATACAGGCAATGCCTCGGGATATGTATCAATTACAAACTCTATTTCTCTATCAGGTGGAAATCCTGGCAAGTCATCCAGAAATGCCTCAGGGAACTCTCTGACTGTGGGGATATCTTGTAATTCTATCTTATTCTTCACCCGAACATCTATTATGCTAGCTAAGTAACTCTCACAACCATTTTTCAGTAATCGGTAAATTTCTAGTGAGGATATAATCGGTATTTTGCTTATCTTAGGAATAGCTTGGAAGGAATAATGATTACCATTTGGGGGTCGAAAATCAACCATCCCAGATCTACAACTTATTGTGGCATAATGCCTAAACAACCAATCCATTCCTAATATCACATCGTATCCTTTCATGTCAATTACAATCAGTTCTACATATAGTCTCTTACTTCCTAAGGACACAATATCACCTTTAACAATCTGTTCAGAATGTAGGGACTTCCCTGATGGCAACATAACATCATATGGCCTTTCGGCTAGTAAAAGTTCTAAGTTGTGTTGGCATATAAATAGAGTTGATATAAACGAGTGCGTGGCTCCCGTATCTATAAGTGTGTAAGCAGTAAAACCACATATCATAATGGTACCTGTTATGACTGTATGCTACATGGCTTACTGTTCCTCCATCATTGCATAGACTCTTGGTGCTACCCTTGCACGGTTCGGATCTGGCGGCATGGGGCAGTCTCTGACTATATGTCCAACCTTGTCACATCTGAAACAACGGCCAGAAAGCAACTTGCATTCGCCGGGGTGGTTCTTCTGACAGGTGGGGTATAAGGGTGCCAGTGGCCTCTTTCCTTTTCCTTGGTCATCATTCTGGTTGAGGGGTCTCTTTATTCCTTGTTGTTGTTGCTGTGGTCCCCTGTTCTGTTGCGGCTGCCAACCTTTGTTCTGAAGTGGTGGCGGCTAAGTGTCCTTTGTGAGTTTTCTCGGCTGCTCACGCTGTGCATATGCTGTCATTTCTGCTTCTTCCAGCTCCATGGCCTTAGCCGTCACTTCACCATAGGATACATTGTGTATTCCAGCAGTCTTTACTTTCACATACAGACTCGGCTTCAGCCCTTGAACAAATTGATAAATCTTGTCCTCGTCATCCTCAATCATACGGGGAGCAAACCGTGATAAAGCATCAAATTTGCATATGTAATCCGTCACAGAGCCAGTTTGTCGCTGATTCATGAACTCCTTCTTCTTGTTGGCCCGAACAGTCCTATTGAAGTACTTGTCAAAGAAAACAGTCTTGAACATCTCCCAGGTCATAGCTTCGGCATTAGCGGTGTTCTGGATCGAGTCCCACCAATGCCTCGCACTTAACTCCAAATGAAAGACAGCATAGGTGACCTTATCCCCTTCTTCGACCTTTGCATACTTAAACATGTCTTCTATCTTCCGAATCCACTCCTCAGCATAGATAGGATCTGAAACATGTCCATTAAACACCGGGGGTCGAAGCCGGTGGAAACGCTCACCCCCATGATCATGAGTTGCATTAGTACTGGAGTTGCCTTGTTCCTCTCTAGCTGTCATCAGTCGTTCTATCTGGTGAGATTGGCGCATGACTAACTCGGTCAACTGAGCAATAGCATTGCTATCCTCATTGGTCTCTCTCTTATTTTTGGGATTCCTAGACAAATTATTACAGATATATCTTAACTTAATGACATATACTGAAATCATAAATACTTACAGTTGTAGGAGTGTGCTCATGTGACAGTCAGTGCTGGAAGGCAGTCTGTAGAATCGGTTTTAGAACCCGGTTTTGCTCTGATACCATAATTGTAACGACCCGGGGAGGATCGCCACGACATTCTTGACTTTACATAAAACTTTAACTCATATTTGAACTCTTTTCTCTTTCTCATTTTTTTTTTTCGATAACAGTATACCTAACAGCCTTAAAGACTTCAACTTAACGGATGGAAAATTAGTCCCTCATACGTACTTCCAATAGACGTACAAGTTGCATGGGTCTGCATGCAACAACTGATAGACATTTCATCTTCCGGATGGCACGTGAACCCCACATGACCCATTTAAACACCTATCGGCAGATGCGAATACTCGCATCGACCGACGATCACGTGCATCTCGTGTGACCAATTAAAACATCTACCGATAGACATGTGAAATTCACGTGTTCATCTAAGACATTTTCCGATAGCTTACCAGCTCTATATCATCCGATCACCAAACGACAAAGGACACGATGGGATTTGGGTGATAGTGGACCGTTTGACGAAGTCGGCCCACTTTCTTCCAATTAAAGCAACATTTTCTATGGATCAGCTCGCCGAACTTTATGTACAAGAGATCGTTAGACTTCACGGGGTGCCTGTTTCAATAGTGTCAGACCGAGATCCAAGATTTACCTCGAGATTTTGGAAGAATTTGCACAAAGCCATGGGAACACAGCTAAACTTCAGCACGATATTTCATCCTCAGACCGATGGTCAGACAGAACGAACTAATCAGATTCTGGAGGATATGCTTAGAGCGTGTGTGCTAGAATTTCATGGATCGTGGAGCAGGTATTTGCCACTGATCGAGTTCTCTTATAATAACAGCTTCCAGGCTACCATCGGCATGGCTCCAAATGAAGCACTGTATGGACACCGCTTTATTGAGATGAGGTCGGTGAAGCTAGCATCATTGGCCCTGATATCCTACATCAAACGGCGGAGAAGATCGCCGTTATTAGACAGCGCATCGAGGTAGCTCAGAGCCGTCAGAAAAGCTATGCCGACAATAGACGAAGAGAGTTGGAGTTTAATGAAGGTGATGAGGTGGATTTGAAAATTTCTCCGTTCAAAGGCATCATGAGATTCGGAAGAAAAGGCAAGCTAAGCCCTCGTTATGTGGGGCCATTTCCTATTTTGAAAAGGATCGGGAAGATGGCTTATCGATTATAGCTTTGGGAATCTATGGAGAGCATCCACAACGTCTTTCACGTATCCATGCTCCGGAAGTTCGTGCTTGACCCGTCGCATATCGTGGAAGCACGGGAGATTGAGGTACAGCCGACATTGACCTATGTGGAGAAGCTAGTACAAATTCTGGAATCCTCTATTAAGGTGTTGAGAAACAAGGAGATTCCACTAGTCAAAGTCTTATGGCGGAATCATGGCTTAGAGGAAGCCACTTGGGAAAGACAGCAAACCATGATGGATAAATACCTAAAACTATTTGTGTGATTCAATTTTAAGGACAAAATTTCAATTATGGTGGATGTGATGTAACACCCGATTTTACAAGTGTAGCAACCGGTACGTGGCTTTTATTTTATGAAATTAAGTGATTTTGATTGGTTGGTTAAATATGTTAAAGTTTGTTAGTCGATGGCAAAAGTGTAATTTGTGAAGCATGTGATATAAATGGAGGGTTTAGTGAAGGATAGCAGCCATTGTTTCATTACTTTCCTCTTTCAGCTCAGCTGACTCCTCTGACGATTTTTCTCTCCGAATCTTCTTCAACTTAGGTAAGTTCTTCCTTGATTTCTTCTTGCTGATTATTTAGGGTGAATATAGGATATACATTTGATGATTAGTTTACGGTAGAATGAGTGTTTTAGGAATCCCGTGAGTGAGAGCTGAGTTCCGGTTTTGTGATGATTTGGGAATGCTCGAGGAACAGAGCTTCCAACTAGTTTCCTTAGATTTCAGAATAGTTTAGAATGGAGTTTAGCAAAGATCTAACTAATACCTTGCCTACGGTTTTAGGTTTGAGAAAAACCCCGAAGTAGTTTGCAACCAAACTTTTCCAGGAAGCCAGGTAAGTAGAGTATATGTGTGCCTTCGGGACTACATCACAAAACAGTAGGTTTATGCATGTTTGAATGTTTTCAGTATGTCATGCATCATGTTTTGAAAGAATATGAAAATAAATTTACATGTAAGGGTATGGTAAGGCAAGAAAAGAATTTGTATCAGATCAACTATTAAGGGAACAAATCCGCCCCTTAATCAAGTAAGAGGATGTATGACTTTGGAAAAATTGTTCCACCTCCCATCGAATAGAGGGATTAGATCAGCTACTAAGGGAACTAATCCGCCCCTTAATCGAGTAAGAAGATGTATGACTTTGGGAAAACTAATCCACTTCCCATCAAATAGAGGGATCAGGTCAGAGAACAAAAACAAATGCAGCTGAGATGTGAAAGTAGAAACTGCATGATTAGGATTTATGAATTTAGCATTTCATTTCATATTTGCTCTACTTTTTTAGCATTAGGTTAATAGATGAGTTTTGTGATGTAGGTGCTGAGGTTTCAACAGGTGATTTCTCCGAGTTTACAGAATGATAGGTGAAGTTGATGGAGCACATTTATGTCATGGTTTGGTGCACTGATGAGGCGTTTTAACTAATGTCAGTATGAGAAGTCTAAATGAATAGATGTTTTGTCGAAGTGTGTTGAGAATTCTTATGACAGTGGTTGTTTTAATATTTTTGTTATGTTTTTCTCTAGTTACTATGATAGTGATACATTGTTGATTTTAACTGTGGTTCTTACTGGATTTCGAGCATTTCATGGAGTCAAGTTGTTTTGAATGATTACAGTAAAAATTTATAAGTTCTTTTAGTAATCAGAGTTGTTCATTTGTTTCGAGTGTAATGGTTAACGTGTTGTGATGTTGTCGTTCGGCAGATGTGATCGGCAGATGTTGATCGGTGGATGTCGTTCGGCAGAAGTGATCGGCAAATTTCGATCGACGGATGTCGTTCGGCAGATGTGATTGGTGGATGTTCGAAATCAGAAGATGTGTTCTGTCTATGCTTCCACCGCTGAGACTGTTTAGCGGAGGATGTGTTCTATCTCTGCTTCCACCGCTAAGACTATTTAGCGGAGTATGTGTTCTGTTTCTGCTTCCACCGCTGAGACTGTTTAGCGGAGGATGTGTTCTGTCTCTGCTTCCACCGCTGAGACTGTTTAGCGGAGGATGTGTTCTGTCTCTGCTTCTACCGTTGAGACTGTTTAGCGGAAGATGTGTTCTGTTTCTGTCTCTACCGCTGAGACTGTTTAGCGGAAGATGTCTTTTGTTTCTGCTTCTACCGCTGAGACTATTTGGCGGAAGATGTGTTCGAATTTAAGACATTTAAATATTCAACACCTTTATGCCCTCGGTTCTTTTGGCCGATTGTTTCTATTATTTTAATTGTTATATCAGTATTGTTTTAGCGTTTTGTTTTAACCCTGTTTTACACAAACGATTTTCCGCTGCAAGATTTTAAATCTTTAAAAAAAAAAAAACGAACGCCGAATTTTGACCGTTGAGTGAAGTTTAAATTTTTTCCAGAATGCCTTAGTTTTGTGTAGTGTTATGAGTAGCAAACCGGGTAAGAGAATAATTCGGGGCCTTACAGTTTGGTATCAGAGACATTTAGTTAAACCGTTCAAAGGATTACTCATCAGTACCGATCGTCGCATGGGAGTACTCCAACAACTGTAAGTGTTTATGTTAATCTGTAACGCCCCGAATTATATAAACCCGGTTCGTTACTCATAATACTGAACCACGCTATGACATTCTAAGAAAATCCTAAAATTTCACTCAAAGATCAAAATTTGATGCTTAACGTAAAAACTTTCAGCGGAAAAATATTTGTATAAAACGACACTCATTAAATAATTAAAATATTAAAGACTGTTTGTTGAAAGAAGACAAAAGAAAAACAGAACACATCTATCGCTGAATAGTTTCAGCGGTATTATTAGAGACAGAATAGTCTCGGCGGTGGAAACAAGAATAGAAGACATCCACAGCTAAACAGTATCGACGGTAGAAGCAGAAACAAAAGGCATCTTCTACTTCCAACATCCACCGCTTGCATCAGTAGAACGACACGTCGACTTTCACGCATCTACCGCCCACACCCGTCGACGACACGTCGACTACTCGCATCCACGGGTCACAAAACGACAAAAATCTAATACTCACTCCTATGCTCACATCCACCGGTCAAAAAACGACAAAATTCTAATACTCACTCCTATGCTCACATCCACCAGTCACAAAACGACAAAATTCCGCTAACCACGTGACTTTACTAAACTAACCCACGTGACTCATTAATTCAAAATTTAATAACTCATCATCCACCGATAGACTAAACTTCAACATCTACCGATAGACTAAACTTCAACATCTACCAATGGACTACATCCACCGATAGGCCGTAATACCCAATTTTCACCAATAGGCAATAGAGAAGCATACAAACGATTTTCACTCTAAATAAAGAACAGTTCCGGCCACTAAAAGAACTAGTGCATTTTACTGAAATCCTTCAAAAATAACTTAATCCACAATTTCCAAAAATCCAGAATAGTAGACTACGTCTAAAACCAAATCGTGTTTTCTCATCAGAAAAACACCAGACCATATATACATAAAAGAAACATTAAACTACTACTACCACCAACATTCTCAGCATGTTTAAACTGAACCATTGTCAACTAACATTCACACCTACTGGCATTAGTTAAACCGCCTCATCAGAATCACCAAACCGTGGCATTGAAGTGCTCCCCCAACCAGTCTAGTCCTCAACATGCTCAGAGAACACACCTTCTGAAGCTTCTTCACCTACATTCCAAAACTCATCTATTAGCCTAATGCTAAATAAGTGAAGCAATAACGAAATGAAATGTTAAAACATAAATCCTAATCATGCAGTTTCTACTTTCACATCTCAGTTACATTTACATTCTTTCACTAATCTGATCCCTCGGTTCCATTGGGAGTTGGATCAATTTTCCCAAAGTCACACATCCTCATCATAAATTAAGGGGGCGGATTAGTTCCCTTAACAGCTGATCTGATCCTAAATTCCATTGGGAGTTGGATCAATTTTCCCAAAGTCATACCTCCTCATCATAAATTAAGGAGGCGGATTAGTTCCCTTAACAGCTGATCTGATCCTAAATTCCATTGGAAGTTGGATCAATTTTCCTAAAGTTATAAATCCCTTCATAAGTTAAGGGGCAGATTAGTTCCCTTAATAGTTTATGTAACGTCCCTCATACTATTCCTAATTTCCCGTACGAAATTTTTCTTTTTCTTTTATACTTAACGTTTAAGTGGAAAACAATTTAATAAAACGTTTAAAACAATTACAAAACAATTATTTAAACCAACATTAAAATCTACTCAATAACTAACAGAACACTCGGCCAAGGAGGGAGGGGCAAGAGAGTCAAAACAGAAAAAGACAAGAGGGCCGATCGATCGGCCCTTCAATGGGCGATCGATCTCCCTCTAATGGCCGCTCATTTTCTCCCTTCTTTCATCCAACTTTTTACACACTCCAATTACACCCAAACACATTCACACTTTACACTTCGCACATCTTTCCCTTCATTAACTTACTTTTAAGCATATCTCGTAATAATACTTCAACTCCCCTACAGTCCTCACTCCACTAAATCACCCAAAAACCGACTCAAAACATATTTAAAACATAACTCGAATTCATAAAAACGAACTGCGTGGTTCGGTTTAAAAACTAAACAATTCCTCCTGTTTCAAAGAAAATACCAAGCAGTTCCATATCATTCAAACAACTAATTTAACAAAACGCCTTATAAAACAGTTAGCCAACACATCTGTACATCAATCTATCAACTAACCAGAACCAAACATCCTAATATGTTCAACTATACAGTTTCATCTAACTAACCCATCATTAACCCAAAACCTCTCAATACCTTTACTTACATACCTTTACTTACATCCCCACGGGTCAAAATGCGCACGACTGCTCAGCACACTCCCACGGGCCATCTTTCTTCAACTGATCATTCCTCGGGTGGAGGGATCTCGTAGTCACCTGTATCGGGATCACCTACACCATACAGACACCTATGAGATAAAAATCTCAGCAAGCTCTAGTAAATGTACATGCATGCTATGCATATGAGTTCAGAAATCATGCAGCATTTTCTTTATCTTTACTCTGTGGGTGTCACCGAGATCTCAGCCTCCTAACCGGAGAGAGCACATCTAGCGGTCGGACTACTCTTTCTAGCTAGAGGGGGGGTACACGCTTACAACACGTACAGCCGTGCCTGAGCCCCATCTCGCATGACCTGTTACTGTATGAGTATATGTTAAATGCGGTATTGTGACAGACCCCTTCGTGCCTACACAATAGATCAATAGCCCCTCTCCAGGATGCATTACCATTTTCTTTAAAACATCATGCGAAAATTCATTTTTCATGTTATTTTAAAACACGTGATGCGTGAACAGTTCAATATAAATGTAAACAAGCAATCATGTATACCATCAAGACTGTAAAGCATAATCTATAAAACAAATAAACCTAACTACCCAACCAAAGCAATATAAACAAATGCATCACCAAATTCCTCGAAACGACCTCGACGTACGGTGTAGGCCAATTGGCCAAAGAAGATCACGAGAACTTACCTGTCGTCCGTAGTTCGCTGGTTTTGGCACATCTCGTCGCCTATGGCTCGACCTATGACAAACATTCAAGCTTCATTAAAATCACGCTTACATTCACCAATTTACTCTCAAACTACTATTTCTAGCCTAATCCAACTAAAACCTAACTAAACAGCCACTAATTTGGGTTCGGTAAAAACCGACCTGAAACTTCAAACGCCCGTAATTTTCACGTCGGTTATCAGAATCGAACGATTCTAGCGGCCACGTACTCCTCTAATAACCTATTTTAACCTGCCAAAAGGAATTTCAAAACAAACGACCGTGACTAGCTCAAATTAGGCAAAACCCAAACTGCCCTTTAACCGGAAAAATTCTCTTTTCTGGTTTTTCATCAATTCTCCTCCGATTCCTCACCAATCAATCCCCATAATGTCTAATTAACATAATCTAATCAAATTCCAAGGCTTAACATAGGAAAACCCGAATTCCCCAATTTGGAGCCCTCGTTTTTTCCCTCAATCTGAGCTCTCCTTTGCCAGGAGACCTTCGTCGGTCTTAAGCTCAGCCATTCACCGTCGAGAACGGCCAAAAGCTGTCGGTGACCGAAGCTCAATGCAGCTCGTCACCCCGGCCATAAACCGAGCAAGAAACAGTGCAAGAATAGGGCTCACCGTTTGATTTGTAAGCGGAGACAGCCCGGAGTCTGCTCATCGCCGTCGTCTGGTCGGAAAACCACGGAAATCGGCAGTGAACGGCCGTCGATCGCTCGCCCTCGCCTCTCCCCTTCGCTGCCCTGCCTTCGGCGTTCGCGAACGACAGAATGGCTTCGGCCATTCTGTCGTTTTATTATTTGTTTTTTTTAAATAATAATAATAATTATAATAATAAAACTATTCTTTATTAAACATTAATTTTTGCCCTCCCGTATTTTCGGCCATTTCGAAATTTCGCTAAATCACGTATATCTCCTAAAATCCATACAAATCATTAGGATTCTAATAACACTTTCTGCTTGCAAAACGGACTTAATTCGACATATGTATAAAAATGTCATCATATTATGGAATTATAAAGATCCCGTAAAACGAGGCGTTACAGTTTATCTGTTTCAATCTGTTCATTTCTCACCATACCAATACATGTAAATTCATTTTTGTATTCTTTCAATAATATGATGCATGACATTCAGACAAATTTAAACATACATAATCCTATTGTTTTGTGATGTAGGCCCGAAGGCTCATGCATACTTCACTTACCTGACTTCTTAGAAATGCTCAATTTCAAACTACTTCGGAAGTTTTGCTCACCTAAGTCATAAACAGAATATCAATTAGATTTTTACTAAACCTCATTCTAATCCATCTAGAAATCTAAGGAATCTAGTTTGGGAGTTCTATACATAGTGCATTTCCTGATTCACCATAAAACCAAAACTAACCCCTACCTACAGCATTCACCAAAGCTCACATCTATACTCCTCTCTACCATCATTAGTTACAATATAACTCGAAATCGAGGTAGACTCACCTAGTTTAGGCAAAATCGGAGAGGGAATCGCCTGGAGAGCTCTGCTGAGCTTGAGCTAAATACCGAGAGAAAGTATGGAAAAATAGTGGCGGCTACAGTGCATTAATCACAAAACCTCTTTCTTTAAATAGGTTATCACTATAATTCTCTATTTACTATTATGCCAATACATAATCATTTATTAACCTAATCACTAATTCTCCCAATTTTATCCATAAAACGTACACTACAAGTTGGTTAAGTAAATTGGTTCAATGAAACCGGGTGTTACAATCTACCCTCCTTAAAAGAATTTTTTCCTCAAAATTTGTTACCTGAATAATTATGGATATTGGTTCATCATATCCTACTGGCGCTCCCAGTTTGTCTCCTCTATATTCTTGTTGTGCCATAAGACTTTTACCAGTGGGACTTCTTTGTTGCGCAACATTTTCACAGCATAGTCTAGGATCCTTACTGGCTTCTCCTCATAAGTAAGAGTGAGATGAACTTCAGTACCCTACTGTTCCAAAATCTAAGATGGATCTCTCAAGCACTTCTTTAGCATCGAAAAATGGAACACATTGTGAATCCTTTCCATAGAGGCTGGCAATTGTAACTCATATGCTGTCTTTCCAAACCTCTTCATGATCGAGAAAGGTCCAATATACCTGGGGTTCAACTTGCCTTTCTTTCCAAATCTCACAACTCCTTTGAGTGGTGATACCTTCAGAAACACTTCATTACCTACCTCAAACTCCAATTCTTTACGTCTACGATCAGCATAACTCTTCTGTCGACTCCGAGGTACCATGATTCTCTGTCGAATGAGTGTAATCTTCTCCACGGTCTGTTGCACAATGTCAGGACCAATCAAACGTGCTTCACCAACTTCATCCCAGTACAAGGGAGATCTACATTTTTACCCATACAATGCTTTATACGGTGTCATACCGATAGTTGCCTGAAAACTATTATTATAAGAAAACTCCACCAACGATACATATTTACTCCAAGATCCTTGAAAATCAAAAATGCATGCACGAAGCATATCTTCTAAGGTCTGAATAGTTCTCTCGAATTGTCCATCTATTTGAGGGTGAAAGGCTGTACTGAAATTAAGCTGCGTACCCATAGCCTTGTGTAAACTCTTCCAGAACTTAGATGTAAATCTAGAGTCTCGGTCTGAAACTATAGTGTTTGGAACTCCATGCAATCTAACAACTTCGTGCGCATATAACTCAGCAAGTTGATCCATCGAGTATGTTATCTTTATAGGCAGAAAATAGGCAGATTTGGTTAGACGATCCACAATGACCCAAATTGCATCATGTCCTCTCGTTGTCCTAGGCAATCCTACCACAAAATCCATCGTTATTTGCTCCCATTTCCACTCGAGAACAGGCAAAGGTTGTAATGTTCCTGCAGGTCTCTGATATTCAGCTTTAACCCGTTGGCAAACAAGACACGATCCTACATACTCTGCCACACTTCTTTTCATACATGGCCACCAATAATGTTGCTTAAGGTCTCTGTACATTTTTGTACTTCCAGGATGAATGGAGAATCTAGAAGAATGAGCTTCTGAAAGGATCTCTTCTCGGAGTTCACTATTGGCCAGAACAAACCATCTATTTTGAAACTTGAGAATTCCATCAACAGAATGGTTAAAATCCGACACATCAGAAGAATTCACGAATGACCTATACTTATCACATTCCACATCATCCACCTGAACTTCCTTTATTTTCTCCAAAATAGTAGGCCTCAAGGAAATGGCAGAAAGCATAGCTGACACACTGGACACTACCTCAAGGTTAAATCCTTGTAGTTCAGTCTCTAAGGTTAACGGTATGTCAAGAATCAATGCAGAGGCTGAAGTCGTCACTCTACTCAATGCATCAGCCACTACATTCACCTTGCCGGGGTGGTATTTGATCTCAAAATCGTAGTCCTTGACAAACTCTAACCATCTACGTTGCCTCATATTTAATTCTTTCTGTGTGAAAATATACTTCAGACTTTTATGGTCCGAAAATATCTCACAAGACTATCCATACAGGTAATGCCTCCAAATCTTTAGTGCAAAAACCACTGCAGCTAATTCTAAGTCGTGTGTAGGGTAATTCTTCTCGTGTGTTTTCAACTGTCTAGAAGCATAGGCTATTACTTTTCCATCTTGCATCAACACACAACCGAGTCCAACCTTGGAAGCATCACAATAAATGCTGAACTTTCCATTTTCAACAGGGAGTGTTAATACTAGAGCATTGGTCAACTTTTGTTTTCAAGTCTGAAAACTAATCTCACATTCCTCTGTCCAAGCATACTTAATGTTTTTCCTAGTTAACTGAGTGAGAGGTGTTGTAATCTTCGAGAACCCTTCAATAAATTTCCTGTAATATCCTGCTAATCCAAGGAAACTCCGAATATCAGTGGCATTCTTTGGTTGGGGCCATTCCTTAACTGATTGAACCTTGGCTGGATCGACAGATATTCCATCACCCGAGATCACATGACCCAAAAAGTGAACTCTGTCCAACCAAAACTCACACTTGGAAAACTTGGCATAAAGTTGGTGCTGCCTTAGTAATCCTAACACCAAGCTCAAATGTTTTGCATGATCATCCTTTGTACGTGAGTAGATTAGTATATCATCAATAAATACTATGACAAACTTATCCAAATACTCATGAAACACCCTGTTCATAAGATCCATGAACGCTGCTAGTGCATTTGTCAAACCAAAAGACATAACCAAGAACTCATAATGTCCATATCTTGTGCGAAAGGCTGTCTTAGGAATATCTTCTGATTTGACTTTCAATTGGTAATAACCAGATCTTAGGTCAATCTTAGAGAAAACACGTGCACCATTAAGCTGGTCAAATAAATCATCAATCCTTGGCAATGGATACTTGTTCTTGACAGTTAACTTGTTCAATTCTCGATAATCAACACACATACACATTGATCCATCCTTCTTTTTAACAAAAAGAACTGGTGCACCCCACGGTGAAAAGCTTGGGCGTATGAACCCCTTATCCAATAGTTCCTCCAACTGTTTCTTTAATTCCTTAAGCTCCGTAGGTGCTAATCTATAGGGATTTTTAGATACAAGCTTGGCGCCTGGGTAAACATCTACAACAAATTCAATATCCCTATCTGGCGGCAAGCCAGGAAGATCATCTAAAAATACTTCTGGAAAGTCTTGGACAACTAAGACATTTTTAGGACATGCTTTTCCTACAAACTGTGTGTCTATAACGCTGGCCAGAAAGCATAAATACTCTCAGCATGAAGAGGGTTTAGCGTTGATAGAAGTCATAACAGACATTCCCTTACTCTTCTTCGAGGCTTGAAATGTATGCTTCAAACCACTAGGGGGTTGAAAACTAACTACTCCAGTCTTACAATCAATTGTGGCATAATACTTGAACAACCAATCCATTTCTAGGATGACATTAAATCCCATTATGTCCATAATAATGAGATCAGCAGGTAAATTCTTATTTCCTACTAACACAACACTATCAAACATCGCTTGGTTAAAGTGCATGTGTTCACCAGAGGGTAACGCGACGTTCAACACGTGTTCAGTAAGGGCAAATTGTACATCTAACTTGACAGCAAACACAGATGCTATAAATGAGTGTGTTGCACCTGAATCTATTAAAGTAAAAGCAAGTATAGAGTTGATCAAAATGGTACCTGACACTACAGCGGGTTGTTCCTCATCGCCCGACTCCATCATGGAGAATATCCTCGACTTTATCTTAGCAGGGCCACTCTTCAAGGCTGGACAGTCTCTGTTAATGTGGCCGACTTTGTTACAGTTGAAGCATCGGGTGATTCTGGGATTCGGGCAATCCTTGTATGAGTGTCCAACTTCCTCACAGTTGAAACACTTTCCCGTCCCAAACCTGCACTCTCCCAGATGACTTTTCAAACACTTCAGGCAGTGAGGGAACTTCTTGGTGTCCTGCACCTTCCTTCCTGTTCCCTGGTTATTCTTGCCTTCACTTGGCCTCTTCATTCCTCTCTGCTGATGCGGCTGGATAAACTTTCGCGGGGCTTCCTTCGGCCCAGTACACTTCATCTCCGATTCTTCCACCTCCAACGCCGTGGACACAACCTCACTAAAGGACAATCCTTTAATACCACAAAATTTTACTCCCCTGTACATTTTAGGTTTCAATCCTTGCATAAATTGAAACACCTTATCTTCATTCCTATGAATAAGGTGTCCAGCAAACCTTGATAGTGACTCGAATTGTCTGCTGTACTCAGCCACAGATCCTGTTTGTTCAATTGTAAGAACTTTACTTTCTTCGAAGTTTGGACAGCACTACTAAAATACTTTTCGTAGAAGATCTCCTTGAATTGCGCCCAAGACATTGCCAGGACATCGATAGTGGTCTCTATCGATTCCCACCAAAGCTGAGCATCACCTGCTAGATGGAATGTTGCCAAGGTGATCTTGTCCCCCTCCCCAACATTGGAATACCTGTAGCGACCCTTACACTATTCCTAATTTTCCCGTATTATTTTTTTTTTATACTTAAACTTTAACCTAACATTCGAGCGGAAATTAAACTTTAAAAATCGGAATTGAAACCGAAATCATTATAGTCGTTTGGAAAACCATTTAAAACAAACCTTAAAACAATTAAAAATAAATCTAATAAAAGTTAAGAACAATACTCAGCAAACAGAGGGGTAGAAGAGGCAATCGCCACCCAAAATGAAGGGGCGATCGCTGGTTTTGCCAGCGATCGCCTCACCAGGCGATCTATGATCGCGGCGTGACCAAAGAGGGGCGATCGATCGCCCACTATTGGGCGATCGATCGCCACACGCTCTGGAATTCTTCCAGAGCATGGCGACCCATGGGCGATCGATCCCCACCCTTGGGCGATCGATCGCCATGTCCTCTGT
>CM039507.1:13225923-13434384 GCA_022432975.1 Begonia masoniana | reverse complement strand
AAGAAGATGTTTCTGTTTCTGTCTCTACCGCTGAGACTGTTTAGCAGAAGATGTATTCTGTTTCTGCTTCTACCGGTGAGACTATTTGGCGGAAGATGTGTTCGAATTTAAGATATTTAAATATTCAACACCTTTATGCCATCGGTTCTTTTGGCCGATTGATTCTATTAGTTTAATTGTTATATCAGTATTGTTTTAGCGTTTTGTTTTAACCCTGTTTTACACAAACGATTTTCCGCTGCAAGATTTTAAATCTTAAAAAAAAAAAAACGAATGCCGAATTTTGACCGTTGAGTGAAGTTTAAAATTTTTCCCAGAAAGCCTTAGTTTTGTTTAGTGTTATGAGTAACGAACCGGGTAAGAGAATAATTCGGGGCCTTATAACAAGTTTTCGAATTGTGCGCGCAATGACATTTTTGTAAATAATTGAAATATACCTGTTTTGCGAATCGACAGTTTTAATGGAATCCTTATAATTAATATGGATTTTAGGAGAAATATGAAAATTTAAGAAATTCTAATCGAAAGTATAACGTTCGAATTTTTAGTTTTGACCCTATAGTGGTTTAATTCGAATAAATAGCAAATTAAATCCGTTTGACGAACAAAAAGTTTTATTAGAGCCCTAGTAATAAATGAGAATTATTGGTGAAATAAGGAAATTTTGGAGAAACCGAACCGATAGTCGAACAATGAAATAAACATAAAGTTGAATGGAGGGGCAAACTTGTCATTTGACAAGTCAATTTTTAACTTAAATCACAAATACCCCTTTCTTCCCAACACTTACGTTATTTTTCCTCTCCTCAACCCTCAACGGCGATTCTTCTCTCCTCCCCGGTGGTTCAACGTTTCCTGCTCCGATCTTCAACGTTTCTTCATGTTTCTTCTCCGAAATCACTCCTTAGGTAAGGTTCTATAGTTTTGGAATGTTTATTTACGATTTTTAGAGGTTTAAACAGTTAGGGTTTCGTTTGGTTTTCGTGAAATTAGTCGGGTTATGTTAGAAATAGTTAGGTATCGTTGTATTTACGATTATTGAGCGTTATTGGGCAAAATAATGGGTGTATTTGGTGTTTTAGTCGAAAAATCAGTTTTGGAAAACTCCATTAATGGAGGCTAAGGATTTGTGAGCGTAAATTGCTCGACAAAATGCCCGAGAGAGGTTTATTGGAATTTTAGGAAATTTTCTTTAGTTAGGAGTTTCGTTAGTTTACGAAATTTTATTGTTTAGGCTCGATTTTAACAAAGAACGTGGTGAAATGTCCTAGGTGACAAAGCTCAAAACGAGGTGCTCGGTTTACAAGGGACGCGAGGTAAGTTCTCGTGACTTACTTTGATCGATTTGGCCTACACCATATGATTATGTTGATTGAGGAACTTTGGAAATGTTCGATGTGTTGGGTAATAGGTCGGGTAGCTAGTTTTAGTTAAATTGTTGTATGTCTAAGTTTGTTGCTTGTTTATGCTTTGGTTTTATTTACGGCATCGTACACGTTCATGCATCATGGTTTTATGAAAAAGCACGAAAAAGGAATTTCTATGCACGTTTTCATGAAAAGTAAAAAGATAATGAAAAGGTAAAACGTATGTAATTATGGTCACGTCGGGGATGGTAGTTCAAATATGGCTGTCCTACAGGTGAAACATGTTTTCCCCCGGGTAGATGAAAGAGGCTATCCAATCGCCGGATGTGCCATTTTTATCTACCGAGAGTGAAGCCCCGATGACGTATATGAAATTAAATGAATAGCGAAAAGGTAGGATGCATGATTTACGAAACGCATATGCATAGCATACACTTGCATTCATGTAGGCTTATTGAGCTTTTAGCTCACAGTTTGTTTCTATGGTGTAGGTGACTTAGAGCAAGGTGAGGACTATGTCCCTACACCTGACGAGCCTGCAGTTTGAAGGAGGATGCCCGTTGGAGCAGTTGGCGCAGTCGGTGCGAACTTGACCGTGGGAGCCATAGGTTATGTGTTTTGTGGTTTTGGGGTTATGATGAACTGATGAGTTATATTATGGATAGAATCGTATAGAAACACATTTTAGGATGCTTGGTGTTTGGATAGTGTACATAGGTTATGTGTTTTGTGGTTTTGGGGTTATGATGGGCTGATGGGTTATATTATGGATAGAATCGTATAGAAACACATTTTAGGATGCTTGGTGTTTGGATAGTGTAAAAAGTTATGTTTTGATGTATTTTGATGACGATGTTAGCTTCCGCCACGTACGGATGGATTTTTGATGCATAGGTCGTGGTGTTGATGAATTAGAATTGAAATTGATGCTTTGATAGATTTTGGATGAAATAGAAATGGATTTTGATGATTTGGAATGAGTTTGGATGTTTTGAAAATAGGTTTGTTGTTTTGGAGATAAATATGTCGTTTCGTGTCGGGTTTTGATGATTTTAGGTTGAATGTTCAGTTTATGGATATGCATTTTAGTTGGATTATTGATGAATAATTGGAGGATGGTATTTGAAATGTGTAATAGGTGAAGGAAGAGAAAAATGGTGAAGTAAGTGTGATTTGTGCAGGGTTGGAGAAAAGAAAAAGGGAAAGGGGATGGCAAGCTCTCTGGATTGAAAAATCCTCAATCCAGAGAGCTTGCCGATCGATCGCCAGGGAGGGCGATCGATCGCCAAGAGGGGGGGCAACTCTTTGCTTTTCCAGAGAGTTCGCCAATCGATCGCCTGTGAGGGCGATTGATCGGGGGCAATCGATCGCCCGATAACTAGGCGATCGTTCGCTTGGCAATTTATTGCCACAGCCGATCGATCGACTACAATTGGCCGATCGATCGGCTAGTTGATTTCGGGCGTTATGCCCATTCTACCCCGAATGGTTTGCACTTTATTTTATTCATATATATAATGTTCTCTTTAAATTGATTTTAAGAAACAAATCCGTTAACCTAAATTAAGACTTAAAAATTTAGAGTTTTGAGGTCCTAAGCCTCTTGGTTTTTCTCGACCTTAGACGAGTCGTTATGGGTATGTTTTAAGTTAGAGCTAAAATGTCGATAGATATAGATTGATTGCCCGAGTCCGTTCTCTAATGAATGATGAATGAAATGAAAATTAAACGAAGGATGATAAATGAAACGAATGAAAAGAAAAGAAAAAAATTTACATGAGAACAGACGAGGGTAGCACGCATGTATGTATGTATGCACGCACGACACAGGTCGTAGCGGCACCAACGCGGGGTTGGGGTCGTTACAGTCTAAAAATTAAGTACTTATGGCCATGTTATTAACCGTTCAAGATGTTTGGTTAAACCTCCTTGGTGCGTGCTAATCCTTCAAGCCATGCATGCCATTCTTTCAACTTGTGCATGCCACTTCCTCTTGCTATGCTCCAAATCCATGATTTAAGAGGGCCATTTCCTGGAAAATTCACAAACTAATTAGATGAGAGATCGGTTAAAATACCTACCTTAGTTTGCGATCATCGGATAAGATCCTAGGCATATTATCCTCTCCAGGTGGTTGAGGATTTGTCCTCAAATTGAGAGGCTTGCAAGTCTCAAAGTCGCCTTGATGGTTGAGCTTTATTCCCATGTGGACACCAACCTATCTTCCTATAACATGAACAAAAGGTGAGAAATAAAAATTGGCCATGGGTTTGGTCGTTTTTGAGCTATGGTATCCCATAGCATATCATTGATATCCCATGGCATATCATCCTCCCAGGGCGGTTGAAGATTTGAGCTCAAATCTGAAAGGGTGTGTTCTTGCAATATTTTTACCTTCCCAGGATCAAATGGTAGGTTTCGATCATCAATTCCTGCAAAATAGAAACGATCGAAATTTGGCCATAGATTTGGTCGTGGATGATGGCTGGTTTGATCATTTATAAGTAAGAACCTGGTGCCAATCAACTTAATGCTCTCCATATATTCTTGGTTGGTTCTTAATCCCAGCCTTTCCCAAAACACTACGTTGCTATTTGGGTCGGCCACAGGTTGTAAGTCCTTCCTTCGTGCTCCCTTCAGTCCATCGACATTCTCTGAAGAGTTTGTCAACCTACCCACTTCCTCCTTTGCTCGGTTTCATTTCCCTCCTTCACGCCATTTTTGGTTTTCCATTTCACTGTTTTTGCTTCTGTTTTTAGGGTGTTTGTTTATGCATGTTCACTGTTTATTTTAGTCTTCTGCTTGCATCAATTTAGGTCCCATTTTCACGTCATTTGATATCAGAGCTTAATTTGGAGTTTTGATGTTTTGTTTATCTGATTTTGGTTTTCTCTGTTGACTGTTTTGGAGATTCCTGTCAGCCTGTTTTATGTTCTGTTTTTATTGGTCTTGCTCACTTATGTTTCATCCATTTGCAGCATGTTTAGGATGGTTTAAGTGTCTTCATATTGAGTCAGCATGTTGATAGTGTTTGCTGTTTTTTTTTTTTTTTTGTTTATTTTAGTTTCTGTTTTTGAACGATAGCGTCTTCATGGAATCTGTTTTATTTTTCTGTTTAGGTGAACGGTCTGTTAGTCCTTTGGTGATGATTATGTGATGTTCTAATTTTAGGATGTTAATCATTGGAGCAATGTGAGTTCTGTTTTAGAATTTCAGGTTGTAATTCCTATGATTTTCATAATTCTATTTTTGTTGATTTCTAGTTTTCTGTCTTGAGCTTTTTAAAACCTGTTTAGCATGTATTTTTCTATCATAATTGTCATGTCCTTTTTGTGCTATCCGATAGCTTATTCATGTTGATCTGCTTAGTTAAATTGGATGTTTAATTATGAAGTTAGCAGCTTGTTTAGCTTAGGATTCTGTTTTCTGTTTTTTTTTTCAAGTTTTGAAAACTGTTTTTCTAATGCTTTTCTGTTGTGGTTTATAAATCGTGTTTTCTTGTTTTTTGTTTGGGTTTTGTTGTTTAGATGCCCATGTTTAGGTTATAATTTGTTGTCTCATTCCCTTGTTCTAAACATGATTTGCAGAAGTAATTTTGTCTATGATCTTACTTGCTCTGTGATGTTCTGTTTAGAATTTTTAGGATGTTTCCATGTTGTCTAAATTTTGTTTTGATTTTGGCTCCAAATCTATTTTTTCATGTGGTTTTGTTTTCTTGTTTTTGTGATGTTGTTTTCTGTTTCTAAGTTTTCCAAGTTGTTTAGCATGTGTTTTCTGATTGATGTTTAGAATGCTTAGGGTTACTTGTGTTATTTCTATTTCTGACTTTTAGGAGTCTTGTTGTGTCAAAACTGTTTTTCTGGGTTTGAGTCTTTTCTTTTTCTGTTTTATACTTGCACAACTCTCTGCACACACTGAATTCAAGTTTCAAATTTTAACAGCATGTTATCGATAATGTGGACTAATCTCTGTTAAAATTTCAGGTTATTTGGATGAGGATTGTTTTATCTTTCTGTTTAGGATTTTAGAGTTGTTTTTGTTGTTATGTGCACTGTTTTGTTGCTGTATTTTCGTGTCTTTCTTTTCTGTTTTAGTAGCATGTTTAGGATTTGATTTGCATCAATTGATAGCATATGTTGCTGTGATTTTGATGTTAGTTTTAGGTCTGAATTTGGAGTCTCATTCGGCCAAGAAATTGGTATCAATCCGGAGATCATTCTTTCTGTTTTAGCTTGCTATTTTTAGCATATGTTTGCTGTTTATTTTGTCTTTTAAAGCATCTAAAATGTTAGGTAAATGTTTTACCATGTTTTATTTGTGTTTTAACTTTGTTTAGGATCTTAGTTGATGCCTTGAATTAAATGCGAGAATGATAAAGCATGAATCAAATCTAATGAAGATAAATTATATTGTAAAATTCTGTTTTGGCCATGTCTATGATTCTGGTTTATGTTATAATTGAATGCATCATTTTCTTAAGCTGTTTTTGAGTCCTTGATGTCAAGTTGAATTTAGAATGAAGAGCATGAACCTACTTGCATGTTTAACAACTAGAATTAAGGGAAAAAATCTGTTTTTTTTAAACCATGCTTGAAAATTCTATTTTGACTTTTGATTGAATTACATCAGGTGAAGTGTTTGTTTGTTTAGGAACTTTAAGATTCGGTAAATCTTTTAGATGCAACTTTTCTTTGTTTTTTTTGGCTATTAGGATTAGGACGTATCCTTCATTAGTTTCCGTAGGATTTTGTCTATGGAACCCTAAAGTAATTGGCGATTTGAACTAAATTGAAAACCTTTATTTTGGCTGTGTTTTGTTTATTTTTTGTATTGTTTAGTTGCTGTGATTTTGCACCTTTATTTTATATTCTTGATGTTTTAGTTTATCTAAAACTTGTAGATTAATTGGAACTTTATTGCTTTGGCCGAAACCATGGTATTTGTGTGTTTTTGCTTTTGTTGTTGTGTCTACTTGTTTTGTTGTTGTGTCTTTGTTTTTGTGAGTGTTTATTTTAGGAACTCTTGGCTTCCTAGTCCATTCAAGAACACTGGCCAAGGTAATGTATAACAATGTTTATATCCTCTAACCCTTTGGTTACTTGGATCTGTAGGTTTGGTTAGATGAAAAAATCTTGTTTGATAAAGAATTGTTGAAATTGATGTTGCCATTCTTGAGAACTTTGTTTAGTGATTTACTTATTGTTTGATAGTTGGAATCTATATTTTGAATTTTGGATGAAGGATAAAATCATGTTCTAGGCTTGAAATTTCTTTTTCTATGGTTAAATTTTACTTGAGATTATAGTTAACTTGCCTAGTTTAAATTTAACTTGAATTATGAATGTCCTTAGGTTTACTCATTAATTTGGCAAGAATGATTCTTTCCTTGAGTTTATTGAGTTGTTTTAGCATGGAAATGAATTTGTTCATACTTTGCATGAAATTATTTTCCAATATCGTATATGTTTGCTTGAAAATTGTTATGAATGAACAATTCATATTTTGAAATTTATTTGAAGCATTGTGTTTGAATATTGAATTTCAACTTATGTCATTTGCTTAATTATTTTGTTCCATTGCTATTTAATTTTTTTGTGGGTCATGTAAAGACCTTGATTGAAGAAGGGACCAAATTGTTTGGATCCACTTGAGCTCATTAATGCTAGGGTGTCACACGTAGCAAGAGCAAAGCTTTAAGATTTGAGGTCAAATTTTCAAATAACTCGAAGAGGATGATGTGCCACTGGGTTGTAAAACTCCGAAAATTTATCGGATAAATTGCTTTAGTATGTATTATTTTATGTTATAAGATTTATCGTTTATTAGTGTGAAAAATATTACTGGAGGTTAATTATGTAATTGGACTGTGAGGCAAATTAAAAAGGGTTAAGGATTAAGTATTTAGTTGGAATGAATGGGAGGCCAAATTAGGAAGAAATTTGTGGTTGGTGGAGGTAAACCAATGGGTGGGTGACACCTCATCAAAGCTTCCTCAAGAAGCTTCTTTGCTAGTTTTCAAATGAAAGGCAAAAAAAACTAGCAACCCTCATTTGCTCTCTCCCTCCCACGTTCTTCTCCCTCTCACGATCTCCTCTCCCACGCCAAATTCTTCCCCCACGATTTTCAAGCCCCTTTCTCTCTCTCTCTCTTACGCAACTTTCTCTCCCCTCTCTAGTTCTTCTTTCAAGATCGTTTAGAAGCAACCCACGCCATTTCTTCCTCTTCTCAAGCTTCCTTAGATTCTTTTAAGAGTTGAATGTAAGATTTAGTTTTTCTCTATGGGCTATCAAGTTTATGTATAAAGAGGAAAGGTTGGTTGTTTTTGGTTGGATTGTTGGAAATGTATGCTTAATCCTCGGTGCTCTCATGCTTCATAATATCGATGTTAGGTCTTAATTACGATTGGAAATGGAAAATATTGTGGATTAATGCACGTTTGGGTTAAATGTCAAATTGTGCAAAAACTGGAATTTTTGGGGCAGTTTTGAGATTGATGTTTTTAGCCTAATATATGGATTTTCATTTAAAAAACTGTTTTGGTATGTTGTAATAGACCCTTTGGGTGAACTTTTGGCTTTAGAATCAATGCATTTGGATAAGTGTACACAAAGTTATGAATTATTGAAGTTAGGCCAATTTTCGGGTTGAGTTTGGAAATTGGAGTTTGATGCATGAAATGAGTTATTGGTTGATGTTTGGTTCAAAGTTAATTGTTTGGGATGTTTCACTTGAGTTGATATACATGTTTACATTCTTCTTGGGTTACTTTGGTATTTGTTTCCTTGGATTTAAGGCTACCAAGCTTGGATGTTAAAGTTGTTATGTTTTGGAAATCCTTAGGTGAACCACTCAAATTGGATTAATTGAGTAAGATTTGGTTATGATTGAAGTATGTGATTATATGAAATTGTCTTTGATGAATATGTTGAATTGGTTAGGATTTATGATCAAAATGGTAATTATGATTGTGATATTGATGTTAAGGCTATTATGTTATAGGTTGGCCAACTTATCAAGAGTAGTGTTCAAGTGCCTTAAATTGCTAAGAAATTAAGGTAAGTAATGCATTGCATGTGTCTTGCCCTTTGGGGCCTACATCACAAAAATGCTAGGGTTTCTTGTTGTATGAATTATGCTTGCATCTCATGTTCATGCACCATGTTTTAGAAAAATTAACGAAAATGAATTGTGCATATATTTTCATGGAACGATATGTTACGATACGAAACGAAAATAAAAGAAAACGAAATCCAATGAACACGTATGCTTTGAAGGAAGTGATTCGTCCTTCATCGATTATGAGAATCTCAGCTTTGGAAGAATTGATCGTCCCTTCATCGTCATTTAGATTGTAACTTTGGCTAGATTCTAACTTTCCCCAATGTCAGCTTTGAAGAAATTAATCTGCTCTTCAATGATTATGAGGATTGTAGCTTTGGTGGAAGTAAAATTCTCCAATGTCACCTTTGGAGGAACTGATTGTCCCTTCATCGTCATTTAGATCGTAACTTTGGGGAGGAGTTAGATTCTTCCAATAATGAAAGAAATTGTTAGAAACTGCATATGTTAGGAGAATAGCAAAGAGTTTTCATATCATACACGCATTATGTAGCGACCCTAATAATGTACCCATTTTCTCATACATAATTTTTTTTTTTATCCTTATACTTTAAATAAACTCTAAGCAGAATTTAAGTCGAAATCGGAATTGAAGTCTACGTTTTAAACCATTTATAAACTTAAACGATTTAAAACAATTAATAAAACACTTAAAATTAATTAAAACAAAACAATTAAAGGGGAAGGACAGAAGGGTCAAAGCCGCGACCAACGGAGAGGGGCGATCGATCTCCGAATTCAGGAGATCGATCGCCGAGTTAATCTGTCACCAAGTGAGGGGCGATCGATCTCCAAAAATGTAGGAGATCGATCGCCGAACACAAGGCATGGAGGGGCAATTGGTCGCTCCTCAAAATGGCGATCAGTCGCCTTCCACATTCCTTCCTTCTTTTCTCTCAATTTTTCTTTCTTCTCTTTGTTTTTTTTTACAAGTGCTCTCTGGAATCCGAAGTTCCAGAGAGCAAACACCAACATTTTATCCCTCCCAATTAAACGAACTAAACGCACGTTAAACTTTCATAAAAACGGACTGCATGGATACGTTTAAAAATCGACAAATCCTCCTGTTTTAAATTCCAAGCAGTTCCAATGAAACACTATAAAAACACAGTTTATAAAATAGGTTTTTAAGAACGTTTAAAACTTCAAAACATGAACCTAACATCTAGCCAGATCCCAAGCATCCTAATATGTTCTAACTTTACACATATTTTGTCCAATATTAACCCAGTACTCTCAAAATACGTACATACATCCCCACGAGTCAAAACACACCGACTGCTCAGTACACTCCCACGGGTCATTCTCCATCAACCACATCATACATCAGGAGGAGAAACGTCGTCCTCACCTGGCTCAATGTCACCTACAATGTCACCTACACCATACAGACACACTATGAGCTAAAAGCTCAGTAAATTCTACGTAAATGTATATGCGTGCAGTGCATATGGAGTTCAGAAATCATGCATAACATACAGATCATGGCAGACAGAATATCAAAGAGATCTCATCCCCCTAACCGGAGAGAGCCCATCCAGCGGTCGGACTACTCTTTCCAGCTACAGGAGGGAGGTATACGCTTACAACACGTACAGCCGTGCCTGAGCCCGCCACGCGACACATCTGTTTCTAAACATCTCTTAAATTGCATCTGCCGATAGAGTCATAGACTCGCATCGACCGATGGTCACGTGCCCGCCACGCGACACATCTGTTTCTAAACATCTCTTAAATTGCATCTGCCGATAGAGTCATAGACTCGCATCGACCGATGGTCACGTGCCCGCCACGCGACACATCTGTTTCTAAACATCTCTTAAATTGCATCTGCCGATAGAGTCATAGACTCGCATCGACCGATGGTCACGTGCCCGCCACGCGACACATCTGTTTCTAAACATCTCTTAAATTGCATCTGCCGATAGAGTCATAGACTCGCATCGACCGATGGTCACGTGCCCGCCACGCGACACATCTGTTTCTAAACATCTCTTAAATTGCATCTGCCGATAGAGTCATAGACTCGCATCGACCGATGGTCACGTGCCCGCCACGCGACACATCTGTTTCTAAACATCTCTTAAATTGCATCTGCCGATAGAGTCATAGACTCGCATCGACCGATGGTCACGTGCCCGCCACGCGACACATCTGTTTCTAAACATCTCTTAAATTGCATCTGCCGATAGAGTCATAGACTCGCATCGACCGATGGTCACGTGCCCGCCACGCGACACATCTGTTTCTAAACATCTCTTAAATTGCATCTGCCGATAGAGTCATAGACTCGCATCGACCGATGGTCACGTGCCCGCCACGCGACACATCTGTTTCTAAACATCTCTTAAATTGCATCTGCCGATAGAGTCATAGACTCGCATCGACCGATGGTCACGTGCCCGCCACGCGACACATCTGTTTCTAAACATCTCTTAAATTGCATCTGCCGATAGAGTCATAGACTCGCATCGACCGATGGTCACGTGCCCGCCACGCGACACATCTGTTTCTAAACATCTCTTAAATTGCATCTGCCGATAGAGTCATAGACTCGCATCGACCGATGGTCACGTGCCCGCCACGCGACACATCTGTTTCTAAACATCTCTTAAATTGCATCTGCCGATAGAGTCATAGACTCGCATCGACCGATGGTCACGTGCCCGCCACGCGACACATCTGTTTCTAAACATCTCTTAAATTGCATCTGCCGATAGAGTCATAGACTCGCATCGACCGATGGTCACGTGCCCGCCACGCGACACATCTGTTTCTAAACATCTCTTAAATTGCATCTGCCGATAGAGTCATAGACTCGCATCGACCGATGGTCACGTGCCCGCCACGCGACACATCTGTTTCTAAACATCTCTTAAATTGCATCTGCCGATAGAGTCATAGACTCGCATCGACCGATGGTCACGTGCCCGCCACGCGACACATCTGTTTCTAAACATCTCTTAAATTGCATCTGCCGATAGAGTCATAGACTCGCATCGACCGATGGTCACGTGCCCGCCACGCGACACATCTGTTTCTAAACATCTCTTAAATTGCATCTGCCGATAGAGTCATAGACTCGCATCGACCGATGGTCACGTGCCCGCCACGCGACACATCTGTTTCTAAACATCTCTTAAATTGCATCTGCCGATAGAGTCATAGACTCGCATCGACCGATGGTCACGTGCCCGCCACGCGACACATCTGTTTCTAAACATCTCTTAAATTGCATCTGCCGATAGAGTCATAGACTCGCATCGACCGATGGTCACGTGCCCGCCACGCGACACATCTGTTTCTAAACATCTCTTAAATTGCATCTGCCGATAGAGTCATAGACTCGCATCGACCGATGGTCACGTGCCCGCCACGCGACACATCTGTTTCTAAACATCTCTTAAATTGCATCTGCCGATAGAGTCATAGACTCGCATCGACCGATGGTCACGTGCCCGCCACGCGACACATCTGTTTCTAAACATCTCTTAAATTGCATCTGCCGATAGAGTCATAGACTCGCATCGACTGATGGTCACGTGCCCGCCACGCGACACATCTGTTTCTAAACATCTCTTAAATTGCATCTGCCGATAGAGTCATAGACTCGCATCGACCGATGGTCACGTGCCCGCCACGCGACACATCTGTTTCTAAACATCTCTTAAATTGCATCTGCCGATAGAGTCATAGACTCGCATCGACCGATGGTCACGTGCCCGCCACATGACACATCTAGCTCTTATATCATCCGGTATTTGATATACCTTACATTTACCGATAGACATGTGCAATTCACGTGTTCACTTAATACACCTTTCGATAGAAATCATTCGTCGGTAGATGCAAACACTTAACATCTTCCGATAGAAACCATCTGTCGGTAGATGCAAACTCTTAACATCTTCCGATAGAAACCATCCGTTGGTAGATGCAGACTCTTAACAGACTTCAATCCACATTGACTCAACACTCATATGTATGAAAATCATAGACTCATCCAAACATTCTTATTCGGAAGACTTAGTTAAAGTAACTCTTTCCATATCTTTAAAATCATCCCCAGACTCAGTAGTTAAAACAGACAATTACGAAGCTCAATGTTAAAATATAATTTCGTTCTACTTAAACATCAGTTCATCATAAATCTTACTGACACATTATGAGCTTAATTATGGGTTATATTCGCCTGCCAGCCACAGTCTTCAACCCTGAGCACCATCCTGCAACCAGCCTTTAGACATCATCACTGAATTTGGAATCCTCACCTGTTAAATCTTCTCCTACATCATAAGGTTTAAACTATTAGCCTAATGTTTAGTAAGGCATGCAATGCTAACAAGTATGCATGAATGCTCATTTTAAGAAAACAAATGCTCATGAATCTTTTCTTATTCATATTCATACTCAAGGTGTAACGACCCCGGCCAGGAGCCGTCACGTGTTCATATTCTTTCATTAATCGTTTGCTTGACTTTTACTAATATTACATTCACTTACTATCTCTCAACAGACTTTCACATTTTACATATACTTTTTTTTTTTTCTAAACTGGTAATAGAGACGCAGAACCATTAAGGAAGACGAACCCTCTCGTGCCCGACTTCCCACGCCTCTCAGCTCACCTTCACAGAGTCGAGCGACTAGAACTCGGTCATTGGCTTCTTGACAATTTCGGGAAAAGAGGAGGTGCCCTCAATTTCTTAACTTAATACCACTCGGGTTTGCATGGGTGCATGCGTTGACAACCTCAGTAATTTAGGAGTCATCCCGGTCATCACGTGCATTACGCATGACTCCTTCAACCATCGCCTAAAGAAGACATCTTCCGGTGGGCACGTGGGCCCATCGCGTGCGTAATTTAAAAATATCATCCGGATCGCTAGACGACAAAACACATTTACATCTTCAGTTCGTATCGACAAACCACGTACGTCAGCCGGAAGACTAAACCATCAACAACTATTCTTTCGGCATCTGCCGATGACGTCAGCCGGAAGACTAAACCATCAACAACTATTCTTTCGGCATCTGCCGATGACGTCAGCCGGAAGACTAAACCATCAACAACTATTCTTTCGGCATCTGCCGATGACGTCAGCCGGAAGACTAAACCATCAACAACTATTCTTTCGGCATCTGCCGATGACGTCAGCCGGAAGACTAAACCATCAACAACTATTCTTTCGGCATCTGCCGATGACGTCAGCCGGAAGACTAAACCATCAACAACTATTCTTTCGGCATCTGCCGATGACGTCAGCCGGAAGACTAAACCATCAACAACTATTCTTTCGGCATCTGCCGATGACGTCAGCCGGAAGACTAAACCATCAACAACTATTCTTTCGGCATCTGCCGATGACGTCAGCCGGAAGACTAAACCATCAACAACTATTCTTTCGGCATCTGCCGATGACGTCAGCCGGAAGACTAAACCATCAACAACTACCCTTCGGCATCTGCCGATGACGTCAGCCGGAAGACTAAACCATCAACAACTATTCTTTCGGCATCTGCCGATGACGTCAGCCGGAAGACTAAACCATCAAACAACTACCCTTCGGCATCTGCCGATGACGTCAGCCGGAAGACTAAACCATCAACAACTATTCTTTCGGCATCTGCCGATGACGTCAGCCGGAAGACTAAACCATCAACAACTATTCTTTCGGCATCTGCCGATGACGTCAGCCGGAAGACTAAACCATCAACAACTATTCTTTCGGCATCTGCCGATGACGTCAGCCGGAAGACTAAACCATCAACAACTATTCTTTCGGCATCTGCCGATGACGTCAGCCGGAAGACTAAACCATCAAACAACTACCCTTCGGCATCTGCCGATGACGTCAGCCGGAAGACTAGATCATCAAACAATACCCTTCGGCATCTGCCGATGACGTCAGCCGGAAGACTAAACCATCAACAATTTTGGCATCTGCCGATGACGTCAGCCAGAAGACTACCCCTTCCCTTCCGTCTTACGGTAGAGAACTCTAAAATCATCAAAATAACTCTTTCCACCAAAAGAAAACACAACTCATTCAAAATGCATATAGCGGAAGACTTAAGCAACAGACCATTATAAATCTATATAATCATTCCCTGACTCAGTGATCCACTAGACAGTTTCAAAGCTCAACGTTTTAAAAATAATCTCAGCCTACGTAAACTACCATCATTCTTAACATACTGTAACATAAGAGTCTTAACCAGGGGTCATAAAATCGCCTCTCCAGTCCCGCACTGTCACCTTGAGCATCCTCCAGCAACCAGCCTTAAGCATCCTCCTTGAACATAACAATCCTCACCTGAACCTTCTTCACCTACACCATAAGGTTACTATAAGCCTAATGCTTAGTAAGGAATGCATGCTGTCAGATATACATGAGTACGCAATTTAAAGAGACATAAGTTCATAAACCATTCATCATTCGTGTTCATCTTATCTTTTACATAACATGTATTAAGGCAGAGAACGAGGGAGGAAGACAGGGGTACATAGTTCATTTGCCTATCGCGGCAGTCATACAGAATCATTTGCCTATCGCGGCAACCATGATGCATCACTCGGCCTCCCCAGTGGGAAAATTCGCGAGCCATGCCTCCACCAGTGGGAGATTTCGCGAGTCATACATATCACTACTCGGCCTCCACCAGTGGGAGATTTCGCGAGTCATACATATCACTACTCGGCCTCCACCAGTGGGAGATTTCGCGAGTCATACATATCACTACTCGGCCTCCACCAGTGGGAGATTTCGCGAGTCATACATATCACTACTCGGCCTCCACCAGTGGGAGATTTCGCGAGTCATACATATCACTACTCGGCCTCCACCAGTGGGAGATTTCGCGAGTCATACATATCACTACTCGGCCTCCACCAGTGGGAGATTTCGCGAGTCATACATATCACTACTCGGCCTCCACCAGTGGGAGATTTCGCGAGTCATACATATCACTACTCGGCCTCCACCAGTGGGAGATTTCGCGAGTCATACATATCACTACTCGGCCTCCACCAGTGGGAGATTTCGCGAGTCATACATATCACTACTCGGCCTCCACCAGTGGGAGATTTCGCGAGTCATACATATCACTACTCGGCCTCCACCAGTGGGAGATTTCGCGAGTCATACATATCACTACTCGGCCTCCACCAGTGGGAGATTTCGCGAGTCATACATATCACTACTCGGCCTCCACCAGTGGGAGATTTCGCGAGTCATACATATCACTACTCGGCCTCCACCAGTGGGAGATTTCGCGAGTCATACATATCACTACTCGGCCTCCACCAGTGGGAGATTTCGCGAGTCATACATATCACTACTCGGCCTCCACCAGTGGGAGATTTCGCGAGTCATACATATCACTACTCGGCCTCCACCAGTGGGAGATTTCGCGAGTCATACATATCACTACTCGGCCTCCACCAGTGGGAGATTTCGCGAGTCATACATATCACTACTCGGCCTCCACCAGTGGGAGATTTCGCGAGTCATACATATCACTACTCGGCCTCCACCAGTGGGAGATTTCGCGAGTCATACATATCACTACTCGGCCTCCACCAGTGGGAGATTTCGCGAGTCATACACCAGTGGGATATTTTCGTTTCGCGAGTCATACCTATCACCTATCGCCTCCATGGGAGAAATTCCGCGAGTCTACATAGCATAGTCCTTTCCCCGTTCTGCACTTAATCATGGTTACATTTACTTTCATCTTCTCTACTTAATCATAAACGTGGGCATAATGCATAGACATGAGGTTCACAGAGAAAAGTCATACCATAAGGACAAGTAGAACATCCTGTAACTTTACATTTACTTACACAACTTCTTCATGGCGTGGAAATAACAAATCATAGTCAACAAGTTAACATTCAGTGATTTCCTAATACCCTTGCAGTGTAGGGCCCTAGTGGCCGAATCTTAACACATTCACTTACCTGGATTCCTCAGTAATCCGAGCTCTTTCTTTAAACTTCTTCACCTAAAACATGTACATTACAGTAGTTAAAACAAAGTCCTAATCATAAACCATCCTAGGATCTAATAGCTAAAGTCATTCCGATTACTCTGTTTGGTACACTGCAGTCTGAAATCCGAAACTAGGTGGACAGGTTTTACCATTGGTTAAATCCGAGTTGGTTACTTAAAATGTTCGGAATCGATTCAGGATGACATCTTTACTCTCAGATTTTGAAAAGTCTTAAACTACTCGGCCACTGCTAGAAATATCCGAACTCAGTGCCGAGCTGAAAACAGAGCTCTATTTACTAATGAATGACTACATTGTCCATTTCATACCTCGGGTGTGGATTTGCAGAGAAGAGCAAGCTCGAAACCAGCCGTCGGTAAGGGAAGTTCTGGTAGCTGAGAGCAAAACTTGGGAAAGAAGGAATCGCCGAGAGGAAATGTCGGCTACAGTGGTAGTAAATGAGGTTTAAGGTTTCCATTTCCTATTTATACTTAATCCATCAATTCTAATTACAAAACTGCCACCTAACCTAGTTTTAATCAACTTGTAATAAATTTGTCTTAACATTAAATTTAAATCATAACGGTTAAATAAGAGGGTGACAATGAAAATGGTCAGAAAATCACCTGGCCGAAATGTCGGGTGTTACATCCACCCCTCCTTAAACAAAATTTTCGTCCTCGAAAATTGCTCAAGCAAATAACTTAGGATATTTGTCCAACATCTCCTGCTGTCTTTCCCATGTGGCTTCTTCGATGCCGTGATTTGTCCATAAAACTTTCACCAATGGAATCTCTTTGTTTCTCAGAGTCTTGACTGCATATTCCAGTATCTGTATCGGTTTCTCCTCATACTCCAGTGTCGGTTCTAAACCAATATCCGATGGCTGGATGACCTGCATCGAATCACGCACGCACTTTCTTAACATTGACACATGGAAGACATCATGAATTTTATCCAATGATGGAGGCAGTTGCAGTCTGTAAGCTGTACTCCCGATTTTTGCCAAGACAGGGAAGGGTCCAATAAATCTAGGATTAAGTTTTCCCTTCTTGCCAAATCTTAAGACTCCTTTAAATGGTGACACCTTTAAGAATACTTCATCTCCTACTAAAAACTCGAGTTCTCTTCTCCTTTGATCTGCATAACACTTCTGCCGGCTTTGTGCAGTCATCATTCTTTTCCGAATAGTGGCAATCTTATCTGACATTTGTTGCAGAATATCAGGTCCAAGAAGTTTTGTTTCACCAACCTCGTCCCAGTAAAGGGGTGACCTACATTTCCTACCATACAGTGCTTCATAAGGTGCCATACCAATGGTGGACTGATAACTGTTATTGTAGGAGAACTCAACTAGAGGTAATTGTCTGCTCCAAGTTGTCTGAAAGTCAAGTACACATGCTCTCAACATATCTTCGAGTATTTGAATCGTCCTTTCTGACTGGCCATCGGTCTGTGGGTGAAAAGCTGTGCTGAAAGATAACTTTGTACCTAATGTACCTTGTAACTTTTCCAGAATCGAGAGGTAAACCTGGGATCACGGTCAGAGACAATGGATACAGGGATCCCATGCAACCTAATAATTTCCTGAACATAAAGATCAGCAAATTGGTCCATCGTATAGGTGGTCCTTACAGGTAAGAAATGGGCCGATTTCGTCAGTCTATCCACCACAACCCAAATACAATCATGCCCTTTTGTCGTCTTAGGTAGTCCTACAACAAAATCCATAGCTATATGTTCCCACTTCCATTCGGGAATAGGCAACGGCTGAAGAGTACCTCCTGGACGTTGGTGCTCGGCTTTGACTTGTTGGCATACTAAACAGGACTCTACATACTTAGCAACATCCCTTTTTAGGTTAGGCCACCAGTACTGTAACTTCAGGTCTCGGTACATCTTGGTGCAGCCAGGATGTACAGAAAAGGAAGAGGAGTGCGCCTCAGTCAAGATCAACTTACGCAATTCCACATCATTAGGAATGCACCACCGATTTCTAAACCTCAGGATCCCATCCTTGGAGAGACTGAACTCGGAGGTGGTGTCCTTCAACTTATCCATCATGCTGATATTTTCCACTGAATCCTTCTGTTGTGCATCCTTGATCTTTTCCAAAATTGTTGGTTGAATAGTTAACTCAGCGAGCAAGACTGATAACTCTGGAACTATCTCCAAGTCAAATTTCTGAACTTCTATTCTTAAGGGTATAGACATGGTTGAAACCACGGGCTGCATTGTTGTTGACATCCTACTCAACGCATCGGCTACAGAGTTAGCCTTCCCGGGGTGATACTTGATCTCAAAATCGTAGTCCTTGACAAATTCCAACCAACGTCTCTGTCTCATGTTCAATTCCTTCTGCGTGAAGAGGTACTTTAGACTTTTATGGTCAGAAAACACCTCACATTGCTGTCCATATAAATAGTGTCTCCAAATCTTCAAGACAAAAACAACAGCAGCTAATTCTAGATCATGAGTGGGGTAATTTTGCTCGTAACTCTTTAGCTGCCTAGAAGCATACGCTATAACTTTACCCTCTTGCATCAAAACACAACCTAAACCAACTTTAGACGCATCACAGTAAACACTAAATTTTCCTTCTTCAGTTGGGAGGGTCAATACAGGAGCTGTTGTTAACTTCAGTTTTAACGTCTGGAAGCTGTCTTCATAGGCTTCAGTCCAAGAATACTTAATGTCCTTCTTTGTCAAACTCGTCAGGGGTTTAGCTATCATAGAAAATCCCTTGATGAACTTTCTGTAATAGCCTGCCAATCCAAGGAAGCTGCGGACTTCGCTGGCATTCTTAGGTTGAGGCCAATCCTTTACTGCCTGAATTTTGGTCGGGTCTACAGATATGCCATTAGCAGAAACTACGTGGCCAAGGAAATTAACCTTATCTAACCAAAACTCACACTTAGACAGCTTGGCGTAAAGTTGATGCTCCTTCAATGTCGTCAAAACTACTTTCAAATGTTCTTCATGGTCAGCCACAGTTCGGGAATATATCAAGATATCATCTATGAATACAATCACAAACTTATCTAAATACTCACGAAACACACGGTTCATTAAATCCATGAAGGCTGCAGGGGCGTTTGTCAACCCAAACGACATGACTAAGAACTCATAATGTCCATAGCGGGTTCTGAAGGCTGTCTTTGGTATATCTCCTTCTTTAACCTTCAGTTGGTAGTAACCCGAACGTAGATCTATCTTCGAAAATACCTTGGCTCCTTGCAATTGGTCAAACAAGTCATCAATCCTAGGTAAGGGGTACCTATTCTTGATTGTCAACTTATTTAGTTCCCTATAGTCTATGCACATTCTAAGAGAACCATCCTTCTTCCTTACAAATAAGACTGGTGCACCCCAAGGAGAACTGCTGGGGCGAATAAATCCCTTGTCAACCAGTTCCTGCAGTTGAACCTTCAATTCTTTCAACTCAACAGGTGCCATACGGTAAGGATTCTTAGATACAGGTGATGCCTCGGGGTATGTGTCAATTACAAACTCTATCTCTCTATCGGGTGGTATACCCTGTAAATCATCTAAGAATGCCTCGGGAAACTCTCGGACTATAGGAATATCCTGTAGCTCAATTTTATTCTTCACCCGATCATCTATTACACTAGCCAGGTAGCTCTCACAACCACATCTCAGCATTCGGTATATTTCTAGTGAGGATATAATTGGTATCTTACTTATTTTAGGAATAGCTTGGAAGGAATAATGGTTATCATTTGGGGGTCTAAAATCAACTATTCCAGATCGACAACTTATCGTGGCATGATGTCTAAATAACCAATCCATTCCTAATATCACTTCATACCCTTTTATGTTAATAACAATTAATTCCGCATAGAGATTCTTATCCCCTAAGGACACGACGTCACCCTTAACAATCTGCTCTGAATGTAGGGACTTCCCTGATGGCAACACAACACTATATAACCTTTCAGCTGGTAAGGGTCCTATGCTATGTTTGCATACAAACAAGGTTGATATAAACGAGTGTGTGGCCCCTGTATCAATAAGTGTATAAGCAGCAAAACCGCAGATCATGATGGTACCTGATATGACTGTATGCTGAACAGCTCCCTCATCTTCCATCAACGCATACACTCTGGGTACAACCCTTGCACGGTTCGGGTCTGGCGGCATGGGGCAATCTCTGACCATGTGTCCGGTCTTATCACACCTGAAACACCGGCCAGAAAGCAGCTTGCACTCACCAGGGTGGTTCCTCTGACATGTAGGGCATAGAGGCGCCAGAGGTCTCTTTCCTTTTTCCTGGTCATCATTCTGGTCGAGGGGCCTCTTCATTCCATGCTGTTGTTGCTGTGGTCCCCTGTTCTGTCGTGGCTGCCAACCTTTGTTCTGACGTGGTGGCGGCTGAGCGTCCTTCATGAGTTTCTTTGGCTGTTCGCGCTGTGCATAAACTGTCATTTCTGCCTCTTCTAGCTCCAAGGCTTTAGCCGTCACTTCACCATAAGGTACGTTATGTATCCCGGCAGTCTTCACTTTCATGTACAGACTTGGCTTCAGTCCTTGAACAAACTGGTAAATCTTATCTTCCTCATCCTCAATCATACGGGGAGCAAACCGTGATAAAGCATCAAATTCACATATATAATCCGTCACAGAGCCAGTTTGTCGTAGATTCATAAACTCCTTCTTGTTGGCCCGGACAGTCCTATTGAAGTACTTGTCAAAGAAGGCAGTCTTGAACATCCCCCAGGTCATAGCTTCGGCATTAGTGGTGCTCTGGATCGAGTCCCACCAATGCCTTGCACTTAACTCCAAATGAAAGACAGCATAGGTGACCTTATCCCCTTCGTCAACCTTTGCATACTTAAACATATCTTCAATCTTTCGGATCCACTCCTCAGCATGGATAGGATCTGAAACATACCCATTAAACACCGGGGGTCGAAACGGTGGAAGCGCTCACCCCCATGATCATGAGTTGCGTTAGTACTGGAGTTGCCTTGTTCTTCCCTAGCTGTCATCAGTCATTCTATCTGGTGAGATTGGCGCATGACCAACTCAGTCAACTGAGCAATAGCATTGCTATCCTCATTGGCCTCTCTCTGTTGACCTCTAACCATCTTGGGATTCCTAGACAAATCATTACAGGCATAACTTAACTTAATGACATACATGAAATCATAAACACTTACAGTTGCTGAGGTGTGTTCAAGTGACAGTCAGTGCTGGGAGGCAGTCTGCAGAATCGGTTTTAGAACCTGGTTTTGCTTTGATACCACAATTGTAACGACCCCGGCCAGGAGCCGTCACGTGTTCATATTCTTTCATTAATCGTTTGCTTGACTTTTACTAATATGACATTCACTTACTATCTCTCAACAGACTTTCACATTTACATATACTTTTTTTTTTCTAAACTGGTAATAGAGACGCAGAACCATTAAGGAAGACGAACCCTCTCGTGCCGACTTCCCACGCCTCATCGGCTCAACCTTCACAGAGTCGAGCGACTAGACTCGTCATTGGCTTCTTGACAATTTCGGGAAAAGAGGAGGTGCCCTCAATTTTCTTAACTTAATACCACTCGGGTTTGCATGGGTTGCATGCGTTGACAACCCTCAGTAATTTAGTCATCCGGTCATCACGTGCATTACGCGTGACTCGCTTAACATCGCCTAAAAGAAGACATCTTCCGGTGGGCACGTGGGCCTCGCGTGCTAATTTAAAATATCATCCGGTCGCTAGACGACAAAACACACTTACATCGTCGCACATTTTACATCTTCCGGTCGCTAATCGACAAAACACATTTTACATCTTCCGGTCGCTAATCGACAAAACACATTTTACATCTTCCGGTCGCTAATCGACAAAACACATTTTACATCTTCCGGTCGCTAATCGACAAAACACATTTTACATCTTCCGGTCGCTAATCGACAAAACACATTTTACATCTTCCGGTCGCTAATCGACAAAACACATTTTACATCTTCCGGTCGCTAATCGACAAAACACATTTTACATCTTCCGGTCGCTAATCGACAAAACACATTTTACATCTTCCGGTCGCTAATCGACAAAACACATTTTACATCTTCCGGTCGCTAATCGACAAAACACATTTTACATCTTCCGGTCGCTAATCGACAAAACACATTTTACATCTTCCGGTCGCTAATCGACAAAACACATTTTACATCTTCCGGTCGCTAATCGACAAAACACATTTTACATCTTCCGGTCGCTAATCGACAAAACACATTTTACATCTTCCGGTCGCTAATCGACAAAACACATTTTACATCTTCCGGTCGCTAATCGACAAAACACATTTTACATCTTCCGGTCGCTAATCGACAAAACACATTTTACATCTTCCGGTCGCTAATCGACAAAACACATTTTACATCTTCCGGTCGCTAATCGACAAAACACATTTTACATCTTCCGGTCGCTAATCGACAAAACACATTTTACATCTTCCGGTGGCTAATCGACAAAACACATTTTACATCTTCCGGTGGCTAATCGACAAAACACATTTTACATCTTCCGGTCGCTAATCGACAAAACACATTTTACATCTTCCGGTCGCTAATCGACAAAACACATTTTACATCTTCCGGTCGCTAATCGAAAAAAAACACGTTTTACATCTTCCGGGGACGTCATCCGGAAGACTAAACCATCAACAACTATTCTTTCGGCATCTGCCGATGACGTCAGCCGGAAGACTAAACCATCAACAACTATTCTTTCGGCATCTGCCGGAAGACTAAACCATCAAACAACTACCCTTCGGCATCTGCCGATGACGTCAGCCGGAAGACTAAATCATCAAACAATTACCCTTCGGCATCTGCCGATGACGTCAGCCGGAAGACTAAACCATCAAACAATTATTCTTTCGGCATCTGCCGATGACGTCAGTCAGAAGACTAAACCATCAACAACTATTCTTTCGGCATCTGCCGATGACGTCAGCCGGAAGACTAAACCATCAACAACTACTCTTTTGGCATCTGCCGATGACGTCAGCCGGAAGACTACCCCTTCCAGCTTCCGTCTTACGGTAGAGAACTCTAAATCATCAAATAACTCTTTCCAACAGAAAGAAAACACAACTCATTCAAAATGCATATAGCGGAAGACTTAAGCAACAGACCATTTATAAATCTATATAATCATTCCCTGACTCAGTGATCCACTAGACAGTTTCAAAGCTCAACGTTTTAAAATAATCTCATCCTACTTAAACTACCATATTCTTTAACATACTGTAACATAAGAGTCTTAACCAAGGGTCATAAATCGCCTCTCCAGTCCCGCACTGTCACCTTGAGCATCCTCCAGCAACCAGCCTTAAGCATCCTCCTTGAACATAACATCCTCACCTGAACCTTCTTCACCTACACCATAAGGTTTAACTATAAGCCTAATGCTTAGTAAGGAATGCATGCTGTCAGATATACATGAGTACGCAATTTAAAGAGACATAAGTTCATAAACCATTCATCATTCGTGTTCATCTTTATCTTTTACATAACATGTATTAAGGCAGGGAACGAGGGAGGAAGACAGGGGTACATAGTCATTTGCCTATCGCGGCAGTCATACATAATCATTTGCCTATCGCGGCAACCATGATGCATCACTCGGCCTCCCCAGTGGGAAAATTCGCGAGCCATACATGTCATTACTCGGCCTCCACCAGTGGGAGATTTCGCGAGTCATACATATCATTACTCGGCCTCCACCAGTGGGAGATTTCGCGAGTCATACATATCACTACTCGGCCTCCACCAGTGGGAGAATTCGCGAGTCATACATAGCATAGTCTTTTCCCCGTTCTGCACTTAATCATGGTTACATTTACTTTTCATGTTCTCTACTTAATCATAAACGTGGGCATAATGCATAGACATGAGGTTCACAGAGAAAAGTCATACCATAAGGACAAGTAGAACATCCTGTAACTTTACATTTACTTACACAACTTCTTCATGTCGTGGAAATAACAAATCATAGTCAACAAGTTAACATTTCAGTGATTTCCTAATACCCTTGCAGTGTAGGGCCCTAGTGGCCGGAAATCTTAACACATTCACTTACCTGGATTCCTCAGTAATCCGAGCTTCTTTCCTTTAAACTTCTTCACCTAAAACATGTACATTACAGTAGTTAAAACAAAGTCCTAATCATAAACCATCCTAGGATCTAATAGCTAAAGTCATTCCGATTACTCTGTTTGGCACACTGCAGTCTGAAATCCGAAACTAGGTGGACAGGTTTTACCATTGGTTAAATCCGAGTTGGTTACTTAAAATGTTCGGAATCGATTCAGGATGACATCTTTACTCTCAGATTTTGAAAAGTCTTAAACTACTCGGCCACTGCTAGAAATATCCGAACTCAGTGCCGAGCTGAAAACAGAGCTCTATTTACTAATGAATGACTACATTGTCCATTTCATACCTCGGGTGTGGATTTGCAGAGAAGAGCAAGCTCGAAACCAGCCGTCGGTAAGGGAAGTTCTGGTAGCCGAGAGCAAAACTTGGGAAAGAAGGAATCGCCGAGAGGAAATGTCGGCTACAGTGGTAGTAAATGAGGTTTAAGGTTTCCATTTCCTATTTATACTTAATCCATCAATTCTAATTACAAAACTGCCACCTAACCTAGTTTTAATCAACTTGTAATAAATTTGTCTTAACATTAAATTTAAATCATAACGGTTAAATAAGAGGGTGACAATGAAAATGGTTAGAAAATCACCTGGCCGAAATGTCGGGTGTTACACAAGGTTTTCATTCTTGTTCATCATTCGTATTCATCGTTCATAATCATCATTCATACTCATCATTCATATTCATCATTCATATTCATCATTCAGGTTGTGTGAATTAAGAGAGGATTTGTGCCGGTAAGGGAGGTTGACAGTGATAGTGTACATAGTCCCTTGCGGGTTGTAATCATGGTCCTTTCTTTTGGACAGTGACATACACCAAACCACCCCCAACCCTCGCTTAATTCACGTTGCATAAGTTTTATGTTCTTATCTTGTTCATGAGAAAAACATGCTCTTAAAACATTATCATATGCATAAAACGTTCGTGATGCATGAACATGAGAACTCCTAACTCATCAAGCCACAGAATAGTGAATTCATCCGACAGGAAATCATACCATTAAGTCAAACATCAACATAAGTAACAGACAGTAGCTTAAATAACTTCTAATCATCGTATCGGTTTCTACCTAGCATCCTTGTGATGTAGGGCCCTAATGGCCGGAAATCTTACACATTCACTTACCTGGTTTCCGTAGCAATTTGAACTCCCTTTCTTCGAATTTCTTCACCTAAAACATTTTACATTACAGTAGTTAAAACAAAACCCTAAAAGTTCCAAACACAAGTCATCCTAGAATCTAATAACTAAAGTCATTCCCGAATCCCCTAGTCTAGTTCTCTGTGTGCAGTCAGAAATCCAAAACCAAAACAGCTAGGTCCAACTAACGATTAATCAGGGTCGGTTATATTAAATGTCCAGAATCGATTCGGAAGTGGCATTACAAAAATCTAGGTTATAAATGTTGCTATAGCTACTTAGCCATTGGAGAAACCAAACTCCAACACCAAGCTGAAAAACAGAGTTTAACAACTAACTGACGACTACATTGTCTAATCCATACCTCGAGCGTAGAGTATCCGAGAAATGGCAAGGGAACCGATCGTCGAAGGAAGGATTACTGGCAGGCAGAGAGCGAGAGCTCAGGTGAGGAAATCGCTGAAAGGAGAAAGTGTCGGCTACAGTGGTATTGTTGAGATTTAAAAACTTTCCATCTCTTTTATATATCGATCACAGCCCACCCTAATTTCAATTTTGCCACACAACCTAGTTCACACAATTTAGAACAAATTTTGGTATTAAATTTAAATCAAAAGGTCCAAAAAATAAGGTGACAGTTAATTCCGTTAAGAAAATCACCTGACTGAAAATGTCGGGTGTTACATACGTTTTTTAATGAAACCTAAACGAAACCCTAATTGTTCAAACTCCGTAAAATTTGAAATAAACGCTCTAAGATCGTAGATTCATACCTAGGGTTGCGAGAGGAGGAGAAAACACGGAGGAAACGAGACGATCGGGAGACGAATCGGAGGTCGGCGTGGAGGAATCGTCGAATGGCAGAGAGCTTCGCTCTCTGGTTTTTCACGCGGCAGAGAAGAAATGAAGAAGAAGAAAAGGATTTAGGTTATTTTATAATTTGGTTTGGCAAATTACCATTTTGCCCTTCCTTTGACTTTCTATTTATTTTGTCCTTCGTTTCGTTAATTGGCTAACTATTCGGTTTCTCTAAATCTCCTTATTTCACCAATAAATCCATCTTATTATTTGGGTTCTATTAAAATTGTCCGTTCGCAAATCGGACCTCGTTTACTATTTTTACTAAAACGTCATTTATATTACGAGAAACGTAATTACTCGGAATTAAACATTACTACTCTGAAAATTCTCATAATTTCCTTAAAACTCCTATTAATAATTAGGATTCTAATGACACTTTCTTTTTGTAAAACAGGTTTGATTTGACATATTTACAAAAATGTCATCATATAATATAATATTAATATCCCGTGAAGCCGGGTATTACATTCCATCCACCTTATTTAGAATTTTGTCCACAAAATTTAATCATACAAACAATTCAGGATATTTAGTCATCATATCCTGCTGTCGCTCCCACGTAGCTTCTTCCACCTCGTGGTTCCGCCATAGGACTTTGACTAGCAGAATCTCTTTGTTGCGCAAAACTTTGATGAAAGACTCCAAAATACGTACCGGCCTCTCCTCATAAGCCAAGGTAGGCTGTACATCGATCTCTGTTGCCTCCACGGCATGTGATGGATCACGCAAACACTTCTGAAGCATGGACACATGAAATACGTCGTGGATACTCTTCATAGAAGCCGGAAGTTGTAGTCTATACGCCAACTTCCCGATTCTCTTCAGAATAGGAAAGGCCCCACATAACGAGGGTTTAACTTGCCCCTCCTTCCAAATCTCGCAACGCCTTTAAACGGAGAAACTTTAAGATAAACCTCATCACCTTCTTCGAACTCTAGCTCTCTCCGTCTCGTGTCAGCATAGCTCTTCTGTCTGCTCTGAGCTACCTCTATATGTTGTCTGATAACGGCAATTTTCTCTGCCGTTTGCGACAGAATCTCTGGACCAACGATGCTGGCCTCGCCAACCTCGTCCCAATATAGTTGATATCTACACTTTCGACCATATAAGGCTTCATACGGAGCCATACCGATGGTAGCCTAGAAGCTGTTGTTATAGGAGAACTCGATCAGTGGCAAGTACCTGCAACACGATCCCTGAAACTCCAGCACACATGCTCTGAGCATATCCTCCAAAATCTAATTCATCCTCTTTGTCTGACCATCAGTCTGATGATGAAATGCCGTGCTGAAATTAAGCTGAGTCCCTATAGCTTTATGCAGGCTCTTTCAGAACTTCGAAGTAAATCTCGGATCTCGATCTGAGATAATAGAAACTAGCACCCCATGGAGTCTAACAATCTCCTGCACGTAAAGCTCGGCGAGCAGGTCCATAGAAGATGCCATCCTCACAGATAAGAAGTGGGCCAACTTTGTCAATCGGTCCACGATTACCCAAACACCATCATGGCCCTTTGTCGTCCTCGGGACCCCCACAACAAAATCCATGGAGATCTGCTCCCACTTCCACTCCGGAATCGGCAGTGGCAATAATGTTCCGGCCGGTCTTTGGTGCTCTGCCTTTACCTGTTGACAGACTAAACAGGTTTCAACGTACTTGGTGATCTCTCTTCATATTTGGCCACCAGAAATGTTGCTTTAAATCCCGGTACATCTTAGTACTTCCCGGGTGCACAGAATATGCCGAAGAATGTGCCTCGGCCAATATCTCCTTCTTCAGATCCTCGTCGTTAGGCACGTACTACCTATGCCTGAACTTCAGAATACCATCATCCGATAAATGGAAATCCAACGAGTCTCCCAATGTCATACTCAATCGAAGTTCCTTACACTCCGTATCTTTCTGCTGAACTTCGCGTATTCTATCCAGAATGGTCGGCCTAAGAGAAATGTTGGTGAGCATACTGGACAACTCTGCCACTATCTCAACATCGAACCTCTCAATCCCAGACCGCAGCGTAACTGACATCGCTGCTAATGAAGGCTGACTCGCAGAAGGGACTCTACTCAAGGCATCAGCATCCTTGTTCGCCTTTCCTGGATGGTACTTGATATCAAAATCGTAGTCTTTGACGAACTCAAGCCACCTTCTCTGACGCATATTCAGCTCCTTCTGCGTAAATAAATACTTCAAGCTCTTGTGGTCGGAAAATATCTCGCACTGCTGCTCATATAAATAATGTCTCCATATCTTCAGTGCGAATACCACAGCTGCTAGCTCAAGGTCGTGCGTAGGGTAATTCTGCTCGTACTGCTTCAAATGCCGAGAAGCATAAGCAATAACTCTCCCCTCCTGCATCAATACACAACCGAGTCCAACTCCAGACGCATCACAATAAATACTGAACTTGTCACCCTCAACAGGTAGCGTCAATACTGGAGCGGTGGTCAATCTCTGCTTTAACTCCATAAAACTGTCGTCACAAGCAGCTGACCATACAAACTTCTCGTTCTTCTGAGTCAAACGTGAAAGAGGAACTGCAATCTTCGAAAATCCCTCTATAAACTTCTGATAATAACTACCTAATCCGAGAAATCCACGCATCTCACTTACGTTCTTCGGCTGCGGCCAATCTCTGACTTGAATCTTGCTCGGATCCATAGAAACTCCATCCTGTGATATGATATGGCCAAGAAAACTGACCCTATCCAGCCAAAACTCGCATTTAGAGAACTTTGGATATAGCTGGCGTTGACTCAGAATCTGCAAAACAATCCGCAGGTGTTCCTCGTGCTCTTCCTTCGTCTTAGAATAAATTAAGATATCGTCGATGAAAACCACCACGAACTTGTCCAGATACTCCTTGAAGACACGGTTCATCAAATCCATAAACGCTGCAGAGGTATTAGTAAGTCCAAAAGACATGACAAGGAACTCATAATGCCCATACCTCGTTCGGAATGCCGTTTTCTGAATATCATCCCTCTGGACCTTCAGCTGATAATAACCCAAGTGTAGGTCAATCCTGGAAAACACTCGGGCACCCTGCAGCTGATCAAACAAGTCATAGATCTGGGGCAGTTGATATTTATTCTTCACCGTCAATTTGTTCAACACTCTGTAATCGATGCACATCCTGAGGGTCCCGTCTTTCTTCTTAACAAACAGAACGGCGCACCCCAGGGTGAAACACTGGGTCGAATAAAGCCCTTCTCTAATAACTCATCAAGCTGAGTTCTCATCTCTATCAACTCAGCTGGTGCCAACCGATACGGGTTTTTAAATCTTGGCGCGGTATTCGGATAGACATCAATAGTAAACTCAACCTCCCGGTCTGGCGGTAACCCGGGAAGATCATCAATGAATATCTCAGAGAACTCCCTCACTATAGGAATGTCGCTCGGTTTTACTCTGCTGAGCAACTGAACATAAAACACTGAGGCTAAATAAATAGTGCACGCACCTTTAAACTGCTCGTTGACCTTCATGGAATAAGAAATAGGCGATCTGCTCAATATGCTCATCGCCTGATAAGAAAACTCGGCTTTACCCGGGGGTCGGAAGGTCACAATCCCGGATCGACAATCGATGGTGGCGAAGTGCTGTGCAAGCCAGTCCATCCCTAAGATAAGATCATATCGCTCTATGCTCGTAACTATCAAACGAGCATAAAGGGTAATATCCCCCACTGAGATGACGTTGCCCTGGAGAATACGTTCTGACTGCATAAGCTCTCCTGAAGGCAGCATCACTCTATACTCGACCCCAGTTAACTCAGACTCTAATCCCAATCTAGTCATGCATGCAGTCGATATGAAGGAGTGCGTAGCTCCCGTATCCATCAAAGTAAAAACAGCGGTGCCCATAATCAGAATAGTACCTGCCATCACAGAGGGCTGAGCCTCGTCGTCTATATCGCCAGGCTCAATAAATGCAAAAATCCTCGGCATAACCCTCCTCTGATCGCCGCCTGACAAATCTCGGCCGGGCTTTGGGCAATCATTGACGTAATGGCCAATCTCCCCACATCTAAAACATTGGTTAGTGCCAACGCGGCACTCACCACTATGCTCCTTCTGGCACTTGGGGCACCATGGCATCTGAGAAACCCTCTGTACTTGCTTCCCCTTATCCCGATCGTTACCTCCCTCTGATGACTCTTATTTTAGAGTCATTTTATGCAATTTTTACATAAGAAAACTTATATGAATTGAGTGTTTGCAATAATAAATTAGTATGAATTATTACAATTGCCATGTATTGCTGCAGCATTAGTGCTTTTATTCAATTTGATGTATTTAATGCAGATTCTCTATTAAAAAAACATATTTTACTCCTTAAATCAAATTTTATATTTTCATAATTAAATGATATTTTTATAGCAGGAAATTCGAATTCAAATGCTAAGATTTCTGGAGAGAAAGTGAAGGCAAGAATCAAAGAAGAGAAATTTGGAAAGAAGGAAGAAGGCGAACACATGGCATGCAGAAAATAACGAAGAGGAAAGAAAAGTCAAATTGAAGAAAGAGAGTGGTTTTTCATTAAAGCACGTGGAGCAATAAAAACAAATAGAAGCCAAAGAGAGAGAAAGCCACTTTGGAAAGCTGAAACAAAAAGGAAACAAATAAAATAAAAGAAGGAAATTAGATTGGAGAGAGAAAAGTAGTTATGGAATGCATTATAATATGGGATATTGGCAACAAAAAGAAATCATCATCAATTCCAGCAAGGAGAGGATTAGCTTGGTGGACAAGAAGCTCTGGATCTGGAGGAGACCTACGACGCCTCTTCTTGAATTTTTCTTCCTCTTTTATTTTTATTTTCATTTTCTTTTGATGAACACAATTATTTTTTTAGTTTTATTTAATTATGTCTAGTAGCTAAATTTTTAATTCTTGGTTAGGAGAGAAAGTACTCATTACATGTTTTATGCCTGATCTATGAATGCTACGTATTTTTCATTGAATGATTTCTCATGATTTTAATTGCTTAATTCAATTTATGTCGATAGACAATTTTGATTTCACATATTCCTATTGTATCGATAGGTAAATAGGAATTAAAGATGCATGAGAAATTGAATAGATTAAAAGTGTTGCAAAATAGCTAACATTAATCTATTTGACATTTAAGAATAGGTTCACAAGAAAATTCAGATTAAGTTTTTGTCTTTTCAAAATCGAAAAGAAAATTCTAAAACGAATTTATCTAGGCAATTCGACGGAACCCTAGAAATATAAAAATTCTTGCTGTTCTATGATTAATACTGTAGCATTGCTAGTGCATTTTTGTTTGGAACAATCTTTCGTGATATTCCTCGTCTAATTCAATTCATATCGACAGATAGTTTGATGTTTCATATTTATATTTTATCGACAGGTAAATATAAATGTTAAGATGCACGATTGATTAATTGGATTAATACGTTACAAAGTAGTTAACGTTAATTCAATTGGCGATAAGAATAGAGCATATAGAAAATTCAATATTAGTTACATTCATTCAAAGTCGAAGGAAATTCTAATTTGAATTTATCTAGGCAATTCGAAAGAATCCTAGAATTATTTAATTCTTGCTGTTCTCAGACAATGCTGCAGAGCATTACCATAGCATCAGTGTAAAATTCTTGTAACGAAGAAATCGATCCTAGCCAAGGCCTTCTTTTATTATTTTTACCTCGTTTATTCTGATTTATTTTGTTTCATCGCAATTCTGATTTTATTTATATTTATTTTCATCAATCATTTTAATATTTTTATAAGATTTTTATAGCGATTAATTCAATTAACATTATCCTCGTGGGATCGATACTTTACTTACTCATTACTTTGTTAGCGACACGTGCACTTGCGTGTAAGTGTGTAAAATCACTAACACCCTCAAGAGGTCTTTTAACACCCCTCTGCTGCTGCTGGAGCTGTGCTCTAGGCTGCTAACCTCGGTTCTATGACTGAGGTCGGATCTCACGGAAGAAACCCTTAACTGGCTCCCTCGGTCTAACACAAGTAGCTCTGGCAGCCTCGATATCCAGAGCTCTAGCTATGATGTCAGAATATGGCGCATCAATAATACCTGAAACAATAACGTGCATCCGAATCTACGGATTAAGTCCCTCCATAAACTGGTGTACCTTCTCCTCATTATCGTTGACAAGACGCGGGGCAAATCGTGATAAAGCCTCAAACTTCCGTATGTACTCAGCAACCGAACCTGTCTGCTTTAGCTGTGTGAACTCATTCCTCTTTGTCGCCCTCACTGTGCGGCTGAAATACTTGTCAAAGAATATGGTCTTCAACCGCTCCCAAGTCATAACTGATACATCTGTCGTCGTCTTGATCGAATCCCACCAGAAACGGGCGTCTAACGCCAGGTGGAAGGTAACATAAGCCACCTTACTCTCGTTCCCCACCTCTGCATAATTCAGCATATCCTCCATCACTCGAATCCACTCCTCCGTAATATTTGGATCCGATGATCGACCGTTGAACACTGGAGGACGTAGACTCTGGAACTTTTGCATACGCTGGTTATTAGGAACCACCAAATCCTGGGCCCTCTGGTTCTCTCGATTTACTAGACTCTCGATTTGTTGTGCTTGGCGGTCCATGTGCTGCGACTGACGGTCTAGCAACTCCGTAAGTCGATCTAGCGCGTCATCCTGAGGATCTTTTCCTCGAACCATATTTTATAACTCCTATAAAATCAAAACAATAATCCTAAGAAATATGGAATCAAATAAAGCAGTAAACGTACTTACAGTTGAGGAAGGATGTCCGCGTAGTGGCTGTGCAGTCGAGCAGTCTACAGAACCGATTTTAAAACCCGAGGGCTCTGATACCATAAATGTAGTGACCTTAATACTGTACCCATTTTCCCGTACATATTTTTTTTTATCCTTATACTTTAAATAAATTCTAAGCGGAATTTAAACCGGAATCGGAATTGAAGTCTACGTTTTAAACCATTTAAAACAAAACAATTTATAAACTTAAACGATTTAAAACAATTAATAAAACATTTAAAATTAATTAAAACAAAACAATTAAAAGGGAAAGGCAGAAGGGTCAAAGCCGCGACTAACAGAGAAAGGCGATCGTTCTCCGAATTCAGGAGATCGATCGCCGAGTTGCTAAATGGGAGGGGCGATCGATCTCCAAAATTGCAGGAGATCGATCGCCAATCTGTAACTAAGTGAGGGGCGATCGATCTCCAAAAATGCAGGAGATCGATCGCCGAACATAAGGCATGGAGGGGCGATTGGTCGCCCCTCACAATGGCGATCAGTCGCCTTCCACATTCCTTCCTTCTTTTCTCTCAACTTTTCTTTCTGCTCTCTTTTTTTTTTACAAGTGCTCTCTGGAATCCGAAGTTCCAGAGAGCAAACACCAACATTCTATCCCTCCCAATTAAACGAACTAAACGTACGTTAAACTTTTAAAAAAACGAACTGCGTGGATACGTTTAAAAATCGACAAATCTTCTTGTTTTAAATTCCAAACAATTCCAATGAAACACTATAAAAACACAGCTTATAAAACAGGTTTTCAAGAACGTTTAAAACCTCAAAACATGAACCTAACATCTAGCCAGATCCCAAACATCCTAATATGTTCTAACTTTACACATATTTTGTCCAATATTAACCCAGTACTCTCAAAATACGTACATACATCCCCACAGGTCAAAACGCACCTACTGCTCAGCACACTTCCACGTGCCATTCTCCATCAACTGCATCATACATCAGGAGGAGGAACGTCGTCCTCACCTAGCTCAATGTCACTTACACCATACAGGCACACTATGAGCTAAAGGCTCAGTAAATTCTACGTAAATGCATATGCGTGCAGTGCATATGGAGTTCAGAAATCATGCATAACATACAGATCATGGCAGACAGAATATCAAAGAGATCTCATCCCCCTAACCGGAGAGAGCCCATCCAGCGGTCGGACTACTCTTTCCAGCTAGAGGGGGGGAGTACACGCTTACAACACGTACAGCCGTGCCTGAACCCCACCTCGCGTGACCAGATAACAGATTACGTATTTTATTACATTACATGAGATGTGGTATCGGTCAGACCCTTAATCAGTCCACACAATAGATCAATAGCCCCCTTTCGGGCCACATCGGTTTTCTGAAAACATCGTGCGGAAATTCATTTTCATGCTTAGTTAAATACGTGATGCATGAACAGTTATAAACATAAAATAAACAACCAACATGCATACCATCAGGACGAATAAAAACATAACCTAATAAACGATTAACCTAGCTACCCAACCAAAGCAATTTAAACACACAATACTCTAAGATCCTCGACGCGACATCGAAGTACGGTGTAGGCCAATCGGCTAGAGTAAGTCACGAGAACTTACCTCGTGCGCACTGAACCTCGAGCTCCGTCCACGAGCGTTGTTTGTCTGAGGCAAAATACAACGGTCGATGTTAAAACAAGTTTAAGTTACTAAACGTCCAAATTTAACGAAACCTTAACTAAAGAAATTTCCTAAAGCTTTAATCCAATTCATTGAGCTATTTCATCGAGCAACACACGCTCGGCAACTCAAATCCCAAATTACGAGTTTTTTCGAAAACCCGAAAATTCACAGATTTTAACTTTTTCACAAATCAATTTAACTTCGTCCTATAACGTTCAATACATCCTTTATATCCTTAAACATGACAAATCTATAAATTTCGAACCCTAAATTTACGTTTTTTAACGAAACCCTAATTGTTCAAACTCCGTAAAAATCGAAATAAACGCTCTAAGATCGTAGATTCATACCTAGGGTTGCGAGAGGAGGAGAAAACACAGAGGAAACGAGACGATCGGGAAACAAATCGGAGGTCGGCGTGGAGGAATCGTCGAATGGCAGAGAGCTTCGCTCTCTGTTTTTTCACGCGGCAGAGGAGAAATGAAGAAGAAGAAAAGGATTTAGGTTATTTTATAATTTGGTTTGGCAAATTACCGTTTTGCTCTTCCTTTGACTTTCTATTTATTTTGTCCTTCGTTTCGTTAATTGGCTAACTATTCGGTTTCTCCAAATCTCTTTATTTCACCAATAAATCCATCTTATTATTTGGGTTCTATTAAAATTGTCCGTTCGCAAATCGGACCTCGTTTACTATTTTTACTAAAACGTCCTTTATATTACGAGAAACGTAATTACTCGGAATTAAGTATTACTACTCTAAAAATTCTCATAATTTCCTTAAAATTCCTACTAATAATTAAGATTCTAATGATGCTTTCTTTTTGTAAAACGGGTTTGATTTGATATATTTACAAAAATGTCATCATATAATATAATATTAATATCCCGTGAAGTCGGGTATTACACATTACTTTCTGAGTATTAGACTTGCTAGATGAATTTTGTGATGTAGGTGAAAAGCTAATTGGTGAGATTCACGAACTCTCACAGGATTAGAGGAAGCGGTTGGAAAAGTGCGTCCATGGCGGTGACTTGGCAGTTGTTTGGGCGATTTTGACCCGTGTGTGAGTATGTAAGTTTTTGGTTTTAACTTATGGGTTAAACGTTTACAAATAGACGTTTTGATGCATAGAAATGTTTTGTATAAAAGTGGATAGATGTTTTGTTGGATTTAGTTTGAAAGTTGATATTTTAGTTGATGTTTTAGAAATGAAAGAAGAAGAAGAAACAACAGCATAGCCGATCGATTGGCGCTTGAATGCTAAAACCAAAATCAGACAGAACGTGCGCCGATCGGTCGGCTGGGGAAAGCCAATCGATCGGCCAAATTCTCGCATCCAGACACTCGGGACCCGAGAGGTCACCGATCGGTCGGGTGGAGATAGCCAACTGATTTGCCCAAGGGCCGATTTTGGAGATTAGGAAGAACCTGAGCAGACCAGTCGGCTCCTTGAAACAACCGATCGGCACTATTTTTTTAAAAAAATTAAAATAATTTTCTTTATAGTTTTGAATTTTAACTTGGAATTTAAACGGACAGATTTCCACTAAAACGTAAAGTCTTCCGCTACGCCTTTTCAATGACTTTTAGCTTTTAAAAGTTTATTCAAAAGTTTTTTTTTTCTTGAGTTTTTTTAAAGTAAGTTAAGTTTTAACGACCGAATTACGGGTCGTTATAGGAGTGGCAACCATAATTTGAAGAGGGAATTTTTCCTCCCTTAGGCAAATTCTTGTAATTCACGCTTTCTTTTGTTTAGGTTTAAGAAACTTAAACTTAACTTTAATCTGTGTTTTTGGCAAACTTTAGCCTTGTTTCATTGTAGTTTTGCATGTTTGTAATAGTAGTTAGGAAGGTTAGGATTGATTCAAGGCTCGAAGCAAAAGAGGGCATTGAAGATCAAGTTGGTGCTTGGAAGAGGCATTTCGTCGAACAGTTGGTGTGCACAAGACAAGTCAATGCGTGCATGGGATGGCAGCAGCGCATGGAGCAACATGGCTCGTGCACGAGAAGGCAATGCGCGCGCACGAGAAGACAATGCCGCAACGACAACGCGCACCAGCAGCCATAGTTCACCCAACCCGGTTTAGTTCCCAATGGCTATATTTTAACCGGCAGAGTTCTCTTAAAAGTGCTAAGCTTTTCTTCCTCCCGTCGACGCTTCTAAAGCTTTCTCCCTTTGTATTTAGCTCCTCTCCCTCCAAATCCCTCCTTTGTAATTTTTAGATTGATTGTTGAAAATATTTGGAAATAGAAGAACGATTTCTTGTCAAGGAATTCCTTCACCTCCTCAGGTCGTTCGAGAGAGAGAGAGGCTCGGTGAACAGCATTAGGTAGAGAACGCCTCCAATTGCTGCCAAGTTTTCATGTGTTCTTGGTTGGTTCTTAATCCCACCTTTCCTCTTCACTCCTTTGGAGTTGGAATTAAGAGAAAGGTGGTAATACCCTTTCCTTGTTCGCTGTGATCTCCTTTGGCAGCAAAGGATTTCTTCACCCAAAACATTGGGTTGCTATTTGGGTCGGCCACAGGTTGTAAGTCTTTCCTTTGTGCTCCCTTTAGTCCATTGACATTCAATGAAGAGTTTGTCAACCTACTCACTTCCTCCTTTCCTCGGTATCATTTCCCTCGTTCATGCCATTTTCGGTTTTCCATTTCACTATTTTTGCTTAAATTTTTAGGGTGTTTGTTTATGCATGTTCGCTGTTTATTTTAGTATTCCGCTTGCATCAATTTAGGTCTCGTTTTCACGTTGTCAGGGTAGATTATTTCTTCTACTTGCGTTATGTCCTCGTCCTCTCTTAAGGGCTTCTTCACTTGTTCTTCATCTTTTAAGTAATGAAACATCATCCTCCTTCTCAATTACAGGATTGTCCACAATTTTGAGTGTGGTTGCGAATTTTGAAAAATTTTGTGAAGTGGGTGCTTGCAATAGAGGATACTTGATTGGAGGGTTTGATCAAAACTTAGGAGTATGATATTGCCTTTGCATACTTGGTAACAACTCCCTTTCGATTAAAATCTTCATCCCTTTCCAAGTACTAGCTTCATTCTCGCTATTTCTTCTTCTTCTTGCTAGAAGATCATCCCACCAATCTTTAGCATAACCGGTTAACTTCTTAGAGGTTATGCTAATCTTTTCTTTTTCCAAATAATCTTCAGAACCAAAGTAATCTTCCACCAATTTAATCCAAGAATAATATTCGTCCTTGTAAATAGAGCCTCTAAAAGTAGGGATGTATGCATCATTTAAATCCATTTCTAAAATTTTGTTCCTTGGACATTTGTCCTTAAATGTTGGTGTGATTTTTCTATCTCTAAAATTGTTCGGTTGAGGACTTCTTTCATGAGGATCTTGATAATATTTTGGGAGATTTTTCTTAAGTAAATAAATATCAAAATCTTTCTCCAATAACCATTGTTTAGCCTTATCTAGTTTGTGGCTTAAATCATCTAATTGCTTTTGTGAGTTAGATGTATCAACTTTCGGGTTTGGTGTTTTAGATGGGGAAATATTGTGCTCTTCATAATCATTTTCTAAGTTTTCTTCCTTAAGAAATTTATCTTTGAATGTTTGAGAATTCCTTTTTTCATTAAGGTGGTTTGGTTGATACCTACGGTCATAAGGATCTTGATAATATTTGTTTTGATTTTTCCTCATCCTATGATACTCAAAATAACTATGATTGGGTGCATCAAAATCATATTGTTCTCGGTAATATGGGGATTTAATTTTTCTAGCCATCTAAAGTAATTTATCACCACAAAGCTGAACAATTATTATCGCAGCTCGCAAGCTTAGATTTGGAAGTAGGAAAACAACAAACTAATCAAAATATCAACTAATTGGGTAATAGTTTTAGACGATAAAAGATTTAATTTGTAGCAACAATTTCAGCTTATCAACCAAACAAAATAATACCAACAATCTGAACAATCAATACCAAGAAAATAGAAGGTTCAGATTTGGGAAACAAAATGTACCTTTGGCCTGAAAAGAATTCTGATTTGCAGTGCAAAATCTCATCTTAAAGACTTAAACAAATTAATAGAGCAATATATACCCAATGATTAGTAGAGAAAACACAGGAAACCACAATGACAAATGAATAATTTCTTGGTGAAAATTTGAAATAGAAATTGATTTTCACAAAAGGCAAATCCAATTTGTATATTCTCAAACTCCAAGAGGCTATTATTAAAACATAGCAACCAATTCGATGCGCAACAACGTGGATAATTTAACCAGAGAACACAAAAAAAGAAGAAAATACTTTAGGTGTCAAAAAAGATTATTGGTTCTTGGTTTAGAAACTAACCAAGATAACAGCTCAAAATGTTCAGCAAACACAGCAAAATTTGACAAAACAAGTTGAATACTAAGAAGCATATCGCAATAAAATTCCAAGAGATTAGTTTAGATATCCAACTTTAATAATCCAAATTCTTTTCACAAACTTTTAAAGATCATCATTCAAAGACAGCAAATAGTTTGAAGAAAACTGTTTTGGATAATGAACCAGAAAAACTCAGCAAAACTGTTTTAGATATCCATTCAGAATTCTAGTTTTAGTTCATTAATTTTCAGATTGATTTCAAAGAAGATATAGATTATTCCTAAACAAACTAACCACAATAACAACCTAAAATTATCAGCACTTATAGCAATGAAGTAATCTGGTTTCTAATAGAAAACACAATGAAAACTGATTAGATACAAAACAGAATAAAGGGTTCTCGGTTAGCCCAACAATTATCAATTTGTCCACTAAAATGTCATAAATTAAATTCTAAACAATTAACTAGACAATCAACCAAATTGATGCAGCACCGCAATAGGAACACATATTGATTAACTAGTCAGAAAACACAACAAAAACCATGAAAATTTTATCAGTTAAGAGAACAACATGTCATATTACCCTAAACAGAATTACATGACAATTATATGTTGCAAATGATAGATTTTCATGATGGTACATAAGAACAATCAGCCTAATTAAACAGAGAAAGTATAGCAGCTACGATTTGATAATCACTGCTCGTTAAGTAGAGAAAACAGAACAGCAACATTATGGAGTCATGCTTCAAATACTCAAGAAAATCTCTAGACAATTAAACAGATCATACATGCTAAGACACAAGTTAAATAACCTAGTTAAAATAAACAGAAAAACATGACAATTATGTATGAAATGTGCTCATGGTTAGACAAAACACAAACACAAATAAACACAACAGAATCGTGTAGCAAAATGTTATGGTTTCATGTTTGAAAAACAGCAAACAGGTTCATGCTTGACTACACAAAAAGTCACTCTGTAATTTAAACAAAACACACAGTTAACACTCAAATGAACAACCTACACATTCAACAGAAAAACAACAAGACACTGAAAAAGAAATAGACACAACATAGAACATTAACAACAAACTACATCCTAGTTAGCTAAACAATTACCACGATAGTTATGCATGAGAAATAATCTTAATAACGCAGCAGAATAGTATGACATTTCAACATGCAAATGTTATCTGGTAAACTCTCAAAAAAGACAGAATAGAAAATGCACAAAAAACACAACGACAAACAGAATAGAAAAACAATCAAGGAGCTTTTAGCTCTGATACCAAATGACGTGATTTCACCTGCAAATGGAAGCTTAAATAGAGGGTCGATATTCCTCCTGTGAAACCGAATAGAATACCCCAAAACAACAGCAGTAAACTTTGCAAAAATAGAACAAAAATGTGTAAAATTCAAGCTTAGAATATGGGAAGCGTAAACTCAAACCAGTGAAGTGGGTGATGTTCAGATAGTGATGAAAATGGTAGAGTAACTGAATGTTTAGCACTGGACCGAGAGGTGAGCACAGCACCTTCGGCAAGAACTCCTTTAATGACGAAGGTGATCTCCTACGCGTAGACTGGGTAACGAACCTCCTTTGTGTTCCACTGTAACGTCCCTAATTCTTTACCCTTAATTTTCCGTATAAATTTTTTTCTTTTAAAAACTTTGGTCGAAGTCTAAATCATTGGAAACTGTTTAAAAAGAACTTGAAAACCAATAGAGAAAACTCATCAAAAGAAAGGAAAACAATCGGCAGGAAAATCAGTGGGCAAAAGGGGCATTTTGCCCGAAATTTGCATGGCCGATCGATCGGCCATTTGAGCCGATCGATCAGCTGTGGCATTTATACTCCAAGCGATCGATCGCCTGATCGATCGCCCCTTGGCGATCACTTACATCCGATCGATCGCCCATGCTAGGCGATCGATCAGCACATGCTCTGGAATTTCTTCCAGAGCGTGACCAAAGAGGGCCGATCGATCGCCCTCCCTGGCGATCGATCGGCAAGCTCTCTGGATTTTTATCCAGAGAGTTGCCTCTCTTTTTCTTTCTCTCCTTCTTCCTTCGATCCCCTGCAAGCCCTACTCACACATTTCACACTCACCCAAAAATCGATTCAAAACACATTTAAAACATAACCAAATTTCAGAAATCGAATCGCGTGGATCCGTTTAAAAACTGAACATTTTCCCTCTGTTTGAAATTATCAAAAATACAACAAAATACTATACATTTTCTATCCAGACATCAAACATCATAATATGATTCCACTATACAATTTTCCTACATTTCTATCTATCAAGTTCCCAAAAATATTTACTTACATCCCCACGAGTCAAAATAGTGTCGACTGCGCCAACACACTCCCACGGGCCATCCTCCACCAACATGCTCATACATCGGGTGGAGGAATGTCGTCCTCACCTGTCTCGAAATCACCTACACCATAGAATTAAAATGTGAGCTAGAGGCTCAGTAAGTCTACGTGAATGAACGTGAATGCTATACATGTGCAGTTCATAAATCATGCATCCTACCTTTTTGCTATTCGTTTCATTTCATTTATGTCACAGGGGCTTCACTCTTGCTAGATAGGAGCGGCACATCCGACGATTGAATAGCACCTCGTATCTAACCGGGGGGAAAACATGCTTCATCTGACAGCCATGTCTGAACCACCTCCCCGACGTGACCATCATTACATACTTTTTACCTTTTCTTTAACCTTTTTCTTTTCATGAAAATATGCATAGAAATTTCTTTTTCATGCCTTTCAAAAACCATGATGCGTGAACATGTACTATGCCATAAACGAAATCGAGACATACAAACAATGAACTTAAACAATCAACAACTTAACCAAAACTAATACTAACTACCCAATCTATTTACCCAACACATTCTACATCTCCAATTTCCTTGATCAACATAAATCTTATGGTGTAGGCCAATCGGCCAAAGTAAGTCACAAAAACTTACTTCGCGTCCGTTGCAATTCAAGCTTCTTCCACGAGCGTTGTTCACCTAAGGCAATGCACAACATTCGTTATTTAAAACTGAGTTTACACCATTAAACTTCCAAACTAACGAAACTTTAACTAAGAAAATCTCTTAAAACTCTAAATCAACTCATTGAGGCATTTTGTCGAGCAATTCGTGCTCGACATTACAAAACCTCCATTAATGGAGCTTTTAAAATCTCCAACCACTAAACTTTTCAACAACCTCCATTAATTCTAACTAACTCTCACAAATTACCATAAGTACGTCTATTAGAGTCATGAACACGATAACCTATCGATTTTCAACCTTAGTTCACGTTTCTAACAAAACCCTAAACGAAACTCAAACCGTAAAACTCTAGAAATTGAAAATTTAACGTTCCAAAAGCTTAGAGCCTTACCTAGGGTTGTGAAGGGAGGAGAAAACGTGAAGAAGGTCGTTGATCGGAGGAAGAATCGATGACGCAAAGGGGAAGAAGCGCCGTGGAGGAAGGAAATCGCCAGAGAGGGAGAGGGTTTCTTGCTGGAGAAGAAGTCGCGTGAAGAGGGAGAGGGAGCCATGCAACTTTTATAAAATTTGGCTTGGCAAATTACCATTCTGCCCTTCCAATTGATTTTCTATTTTTTCGTCATTTGTTTCGTTATTTAGCTAACGATTCTGTTTCTCTAAATTTTCATATTTCACCATAAATTCCAATTTATTATTATGGCTCCATTAAAACTTCTCGTTCGCAAAACAGACTTAATTTGAAATATTTACAAAAATGCCACTATTTATTGGAATAATAAGATCCTGTAAAACCGGGTGTTACATCCATCCTGCTGGAACGGTTTTGAGGAAGGTTGTCAAGACATTTCTTTAAGCACCCAACTCGGAGGACGTGGGTAGCCTCGCTCTGGTGCTATACACCGAGGAGTGGTTCACGAAGAACCACCGATGCTCGACCTACAAAGATAAACTTCAATTCAATTTTCTTTTTCCAAAAAATTGATTACAATCGTTTAGAAAAGTGAGCTAAATAGGCTCAGAACATCGGTGTTGGAAAACAAGAAATAGCCATTGGCGTGCGCCGTTCACGGCTTTGATTATGTGCACGCCTACCAGGGCTTCAGCACTGGTCATCTTGCGCACCTAGGGGCACGAATGCCTTCTCTTGTTGCTTCATTTACGAAATGCCGCTCCTTCCTTGCTTATGAATTTTCAATGGTCTTCAAATTTGATAAGTGAGGTTGTGATTGACGTGGCTTTAAATTATTGCTTTATGGAAAGTTTAAAAATTAAGAACTCATGGCCATGTCATTGACCGTTCAAGATGTTTGGTTAATCCTCCTTGGTGCGTACTAATCCTTCACGCCATGCATGTCATTCCTCCAACTTGTGCGTGCCACTTCCCCTTGCTATGCTCCAAATCCATGATTTAAAAGGACCATTTCTTGCCAAATTCACAGACTAGTTGACGTGGATGTGACATGAAAAGAATCTGAGTTAGAACCCACAAATAGAAACAGTGCAAGGTATTGGTAACCGAGAACACCTCAAAAAAGAGTATGCAGAAAAGTAACCAAACGAACTCAAAATTAAACGAAACTTTGGGTGAATGTTAGCTTAGAAGTAAAGTAGAGAACCTTGAAATATGTAATGGAAAAGTGAAATGGAAAGTGATGTAATGTTCCCAAACACGAAACTGTCTGATGAGCAATCTTGTGTAAGCTCTCAGAAAAAGTTTCTTTACAATGAAAGAAACTACAGCCTTTGGGAGCAAGTTTAAACCACATTCTTCCACTTTCCAATCTTCTATGAGACTTGGAGAGAAGAGTGGGACTAAGAGCTAACGAAGCAACCAAGGCAACTTACCTTATCAGTAGGTAATCTGAAACTCCTCTGGTTTCTTCAAAAAAAAAATAGTTGATATTCTCATTCAACAACAACCTTTTACACACACTAATATCTATGCTTAAATAGGCCTAGGTGGTTGATGGGTTGGCATTTGAATTGAAATGCAAATGACCGTTTGAAATGGTGCACATGCACACGGTCGAAGGTGAACTATTGTCCGCGCTCCTCCATTCAAGTCTTCTGACACAGGGTCCCTTAGAAAAGGGGTCGTGTTAAACCCACAAAGTTAACCAAATGCTCGGGTGAGGTAGTGTAGCACAAAATTGAAAATAAAGTGAAGAAAATAACTAGAAAATGCAAATAAGATGAAGGTGATGTGTGTGTGAGTGATGGTCGAATATTAAGGGGAATAAAATGGAAGAAATGCAAAAGATAAATGAACAAGATGAAGGTGGATTAAGTGTGTGAAAACCGTGAAGAAAGATGAAATGGAGATGAAGAGAAAATGCAATAAAATAAAAGTGAGTGTGTGAGAGAGTGTATGGCCGAAGTGAAGGAGAAATAAAATGCAAGAAATAAGATGGATGAAGAAAAGATGGAATTACCCTTGGTAGACCCGAGGAGCTATCTCACGTTTGAGCTCTCAGGTGCACGTTTTCCCGGAGGAAAACGACCACCGTAGGCCTAGGTTTCTTCCTCGAAGCTTTTCCTCTCGATTCAAGAATCGAGGAAACACCCGAAGGGCTTCTAACCTTAATTAGGGAAATAGTAATTTCATAAAAATGGGCAAAAGTGTTTTACACACACCAATGCAATGCTTAAATAGGCAACCTAAGGTGGATGAGGGTTTGGCAAGAATTGGAGGAAGAAATGTGAGTCATTGATGATGTGCAATTGGCAGCCCAAAATGATGCAATCCATGCGCGCCAATCCAAGGGCCGAGAGTGAGGCACGGTGGTGTAATCAGCGGTTAGGAGTTGTGCGCACAGCTGGATCCTTGGCGCTTGATTAGATGGCTGGCATTGTTGGGCGCGGGTGGCGATCAACGATCTATGGCGCGATCCGTGGCGCGCCTGATGAGCGGTGGAGATGCGCCAGCGTGTGCGCCATCCAACAGCGTTGCTTCTTCCCGCACGCGCCTGATGAAGCTGATGCGTGCCAGATCCTACGGTCCAGCTTGTGCCTGCACCATTCTTCATCAAGGGCTGAGATTTGGCCATGCAATGGATCTTTGTTGCCACCCACATTGTACCTGCAAATTTTCATACCTTAAATGTGGCCTCTTCCTTGGGCTAAGTTTTGATTTAGGCTCCATTTGTTGAAGTAGCTTTTTCCCTTGCTGAACAAATCTTCAACCCATCATCCACCAACATTCATCTAACCCTAACCACACAATCTAATGCATGATGCAACTATAATTAATCCATACAAAAAGGTTAATGTATGCCAAATAAGTTCAAAACCAAAAATTACACATTTAGAGGCCCGAGAAGACAAATTTTCATTGGGCTACTTGAAGTCTCCGTGTATGTGCTCCAGTGAAGGCTATGCAGGGGCTTGTCCACATCTTCTGAAGTCGGCTCCCATGTGAAATCCACAATTGGGTCAAAACCTACAAAAAGAGAAAAGTCATTAGAAAATTGATTAATTAAATTATGGGCCCGAGTTTGAGATCTCGTGATGGGCCTCCCTGGCATGTCATCCCCTCTGGGTGGCTGAGGATTTGTCCTCAAATCCATTAGCTCAGCCCCCTTTTCATGTCCCAATTCTCCAATGTAAGGGGACAAATCTTGAACATTAAAGGTGGATGATACCCCATATTTGCCAGGTAACTCCAGTCTATAAGCATTATTATTAATTCGTTCCAAGATCTTGAAGGGACCTTCAGCTCTAGGAAGGAGTTTGGAGCGTCTCTTGGCTAGAAATCTTTCTTTTCGAAGGTGTAACCATACCTAATCTCCTACATTAAAGATTACCTATTTTCGTCCCTTATTGACGTGCTTAGTATAATTGGCGTTATTCTTTTCAATGGTTTGGTGGACTTTCTCATATAACTTCTTGACTTGCTCTGCTTTGCTGGCTCCCGAAACAAGGTCCTGGGTCAGAATGGGAATGAGGGTCAGTGGTGAGTTCGGATTAAATCCATAGGCTAAAAGGGCGTTTGCTGGGTGGTGGAGTGAAGGCTTCTGTTGTAACAGAATTCAATCTGGGGTAGCACTATGTCCCAATTGGTTAGATTCTTACCCACAACACTACGAAGAAGGGTTCCCAAGGTTCTATTGACCACTTCCGTTTGACCATCCGTTTGGGAATGAAATGATGTACTAAAGCATAGTTTAGTCCCCAATTTCTTCCATAAGATCTTCCAAAAAGTGCTCAAAAATTTGGTATCGCGGTCAGACACGATTGATTGGGGCACTCCATGAAGTCTAACTATTTCCTTGAAGAATAGGTCAGCTATAGCAGCAGAGTCATTAGTTTTATTACAAGCGACAAAATGCGCCATTTTGGAGAACCTATCCACGACAACCAAGATAGAGTCCTTATTGCAACCCGTCCGTGGTAACCCTAAAACAAAATTCATGCTAATTTCTACCCAAGGGTGTGTAGGGATTGGTAAAGGAAGGTAGAGTCCTTGGGGTAGAACCTTGTTTTTGGCCTTCTTACAAATAATGCACTGCTCAACGAAGTGGTGCACATCTTTCATCATATGAGGCCAATAGAATCTTTCTTTTAATAGTTCAAGGGTTTTCTTCTCTCCAAAATGCCCGGACAATCCTCCGCCATGAGCTTCTTTGAGAAGGCATTGTCTCAGACTGCAATCGGGGATACATAATTTTTCGCCTTTTAACAAAAATCCATCAACAATACTATATCCTCCTTGTAACACCCGACATTTCGGCCAGGTGATTTTCTGACCATTTTCATTGTCACCCTCTTATTTAACCTTTATGATTTAAATTTAATGTTAAGATAAAATTATTACAAGTTGAGTAAAACTAGGTTGGGTGGCAGTTTTGTAATTAAAATTTATGGGTTAGGTATAAATAGGAAATGGAAACCTCAAACCTCATTTATTACCACTGTAGCCGACATTCCCTCTCGGCGATTCCTTCTCTCCCAAGCTTTTACTCTCGGCTATCAGAACCTCCCCTTGCCGACGGCTGGTTTCAGCCTGCTTTTCTCTGCAATCTGCACCCGAGGTATGAAATGGACAATGTAGTCATTTATTAGTGATTAAAGCTCTGCTTTCAACTCGGCATTTGAGTTCGGATTTCTAGCAGTGGCCGTGTAGTTTTAGACTCTTTTAAGTCTGAGAGTAGAAATGCCATCCCAAATCGATTCTGAACATTTTAAAGTAACCAACTCGGATTTAATCAATGGTAAAACCTGTCCACCTAGTTTCGGATTTCAGACTGCAGTGTGTCAAACAGTGGAATCGGAATGACTTTAGCTGTTAGATTCTAGGATGACTTTCGAGTAGAACTTTTAGGACTTTATTTTAACTACTGTAATGTGGAATGTTTTAGGTGAAGAAGTTGAAGAGAAAGTGATTCAAGTTGCTAAGGAATCCAGGTAAGTGAATGTACTAAGTTTCCGGCCAATAGGGCCCTACATCAAAGAATTATGTTACATTTAGCGAACGTTGTCAGCTATAAGTTCGATGAAATGTCGATGGATATGATTCTGGTATTCTGATATACTCCCCTGTCTTAGTTCGATGATTAAGTGCATTTATGTTATGCATCATGTTTTACTTCTCAAGCATATGAAAATGTTTTGAAATATGTTTTCTCATGAATAAAATAAGAAGATAAAACTTATGCAACGTGGTTAAGTGAGGGTTGGGGGTGGTTCGGCGTATGTCACAGTCCGCAGTAGGACATATGAATACGACCCGCAGTAGGGACCATGATCAAACTCACTGTCGAACCCCCTTTACCAGCACAAATCCTCTCTTAATCCACATAATGTAATGAAGAATACGAATGATGAATATGAGCATGTCCATGAATGATGATTATGATCAATGAATACGAGATACGATTATGAATGATGATTAAGACTAAGTACACGAAAAGAAAAGACTCATGAGCATGTTTTTCTCCAAGTTATGCATTCATGAACTCATAATAGTTTGCATTCCTTACTAAGCCTTAGGCTTACAGTTACACCTTATGATGTAGGCGAAGAAATATCAGGTGAGGATTTCAAGATTGATGAAAGTGTCTGAGTTCGGTTGCTGGAAGTGATCAGGGTGGAAAATCTGTGGCTGGATGGCGAACATGACTCTCTGGTTTAAGCTTTTAAGATTTTAATAATGTTTATGAACAAGGAAGTCTAAGTATGATGAGTTTACTTTCGAATATTGAGTTTTAAGTCTGTCTAATATGAGTACTGAGTCTGAAAATATTTATGAAGATATAGAATGAGTTATTTTACCTAAGTCTTCCGCTGTGTGAGTTTGAATGAATTTATGGTTTATTCCGATGAGTTTTGGCCATTAAGATTTAAGTTATGAGGTCTACGTTTATCTAGATAGAAGACTGAGAAAACCAGGATGTCTTCCGCTGAGGAATATTGGAGGGAATGAGTTTGTCTACCGGCTGACGTTATCGGAAGAGGAAAAGTATTTGTCTTCCGGCTGACGTCATCGGTAGAAGAAATGTGATGGAAGTCGGGAGAGTTTGTCTTCCGGCTGACGTCATCGGAAGAGGAAAAGTATTTGTCTTCCGGCTGACGTCATCGGTAGAAGAATTGTGATGGAAGTCGGGTAGGTTTGTCTTCCGACTGACGTCACCGGTAGAGGAAGTGAGTTCCTTGTCGTTTACTCACCGGTAGAGGAAGTGAGTTCTTTGTCGTTTATTGACCGGTAGAGGAAGTGAGTTTTAATGAACCACGCGAGGTTTTAATTGATCACACGGGTTGCACGTGACTGTCGGCAGATGCAAATATGTGTGCCTGCCGATAGATGTTTAATGAATCATGTGGGATGCACGTGCTGACCGGCAGATCAACTAGAAGCTCGTCGTTTAGTGATCGGCAGGAGTGAAAGTTATAATGGATATATTCAGTGAATTGAATGAGATGTTTTAAGTTACGTTAAGTTAAAAAAAATAGATGAATAAATATGTGGACTATTATGATCAAGTTACGTCACGAGTTTAGTAACAAACCGAGTTTAAGGATTCGGGGCGTTACACTCCTCCTACCTTGTTTTAACAATTTTGGTAAGGCGTCCCAAAATCTTTATCGGATTCATACATAGTCTTTATCCATTCAAATCCGAAGAATCTGACGCCCAATTCTGTTAAGAGGATACGTCTTCGTGATATAGCATCGGAAACAATATTATCAGATCCTTTCAAATACTTCAAAATGTATGGAAATCTTTCCAAGAATTCCACCCATTTTGCGTGCATTTTGTTGAGTTTGTGCTGACTTTTAATATGTTTAAGGGATTGATGGTTAGAATAGATTACAAACTCTTTGGACAGGAGGTAGTGTTGTTGCCAGTGCTCGATAGCTCGTGTCACGGCATAAAACTCCTTGTCGTATGTGGAGTAGTTAAGTGCAGCTCCTTTCAATTTCTCGCTAAACTATGCAAGATGGTAAGCCTCTTGCATAGTTTAGCGAGAAATTAGGAACAACTAAGGAACTGAAGTCTTTAATGAACCTCCTATAAAAAGAGGCTAATCCGTGAAAGCTACGGACTTCAGTGATACTATTGGGTATGGGCCAATCTTTGATGGCTTTTACTTTGTCTTTATCTGCTTCTAAGCCATCTTTCGAGATAATGAAGCCCAAGAAGTAAACTTTATCTTGACCGAAGGAGCATTTACTTAAATTCTCAAACAATTTAGCTCGACGGAGTGTTTGAAAAAGCATCTCGAGATGGTTGACATGTTGTGGAAGGTCGGGGCTATACACCAAGATGTCATCGAAATAAACGACAACAAACTTCCCAAGGAAATCCTTAAGAACATAGCGCATTAACCTCATGAAGGTGCTCGGGGAATTAGTGAGTCTGAATGGCATAACCATCCACTCAAACAATCCGTATTTGTTCTTGAAGGTGGTTTTTCCATTCATCACCATCTTTTATACGTATTTGGTGATAACCACTCTTCAAGTCAACTTTGGAAAAGATAGATGCTCCTCTCAATTCATCTAACATGTCTTCAAGTCGAGGAATCAGGTATCTATACTTAATGGTGATTTGATTGATAGCTCAACTATCGACACACATCATCATAGTGCCGTCTTTCTTAGGTACCAATAGTATAGGTACAGCACAAGAGCTCATCGATTCTACAATATATCTCCTTCCTAATATCTCTTGGACTTGCTCTTGTAATTCTTTGGCCTCTTCAAGTATCATCCTATAGGCCGGTCAGTTTGGCAGCATTGCTCCAGGTTGGAGATCGATTTGGTGTTCTATTCCTAGAATTGGTGGTAGTCCGGGTGGCAATTCCTCAGGAAAGACGTCTTGGTAAGAGTTAAGTAAACTTTGGACTGATGGGGGTATCTCTCCAAGTTCCATAACACGGTCTCTAAACAGAACTAAGATCAAGGTATTTCCTTTTGTGACAGCAGCTCTTAATCCACGCTTTGTTAAGAAAAGATTTTCCTTAATCTTTTCTTCCCTCCTAACTGCGTCATCTCATGCCACTTATTCAGGGATCATAGGTAGTAATTTGACTATCCGACCACCAAACTTCAAGCTATAATTATTGAGAAATCCATCATGGTGCACCCTACGATCATAAAGCCATGGTCGTCCTAATAGAAGATGACTTGCATTCATCAGAATGACATCGCAAAGAATCACGTCCTTATATTTACCAATAGTGAAATTGACGGTTACTTGCTTGGTTACTTTGATGTCATCTCTATCATCTAACTATCTTAATTTATAAGGCTTAGGGTGACTAGTCGTCTCTAATCCAAGTTTGCTAACCATATCTTGGGAAGCCACGTTAACGTAACTTCCACCGTCTATAATCACCGAGCAAACTTTATCCTTGACTGCACATCTACTTTGGAAATATTTTCACGTTGGCAGTCCTCCTTTACATTCTTTGATATCAAGGCTCGTCTTATGACCATCAGCAAGGGTCCCTCTTGAGCCGTACATTCATCCGAGTCATGCTCACTTTCCTCTTCTTCTTCTTTTTTGAGGTATTGTCCTTTATCATTTTTGCTTTCCCATTCTCCGGTTGACTCCTTAATTACCATCACTCGACGGTTAGAACATTCATTCACGTAATGTCTTTTGCCTAAACACTTGTAGCATTGGACATCTCGGGCTCTTTGTCCTTTAGATGGATTCAACTGATTCTTATCTGTCAGAGGGGGTTTGTTTTGGTTAAATGGTGCTTAAGGTGGCCAATTACGGTTAATTGGGCTTTTATCTTCATTTTTCCATGGGGGCTTGGGTTTGTCTTGGTCTAAATGTCTAGGTGGAAATTTGTTCAGAAAATTGGTCTTTCGTTTCCTCTTAAGTTATCTTTCCACCGTTATGGCTAATTGAATGACCATATCCATGGCTTCCAATTGTTGCATCTCAACCGCATCACCAATGTCACGATTGAAACCACGAATAAACCTCGTGATGAGTAGCTCCTCAAGCTCATCAATAGCACAACGCATGTTAAGAGTTTCGAATTCCGTGAGGTATTCATCTACCGTGAGATTTTTTTGTTTAATATTGTGGAGTTGATGGAAGAGTTCGTGTTTGTAATGTCGGGGAAAGAACCTCTTGTGCATTAGATCTTTCATGGAAGCCCAAGTTGAGACGGGGTAACCTAGGGTTCTCATTCTTTGGGCTTTGAGGTTGGACCACCATGGTGCAGAGTGGCTTGTAAATTCAAGGGAGGCTAGTTGTATCTTTACTCTCTCGGAGTAATCATGGCATTCAAAAGCTCTCTCGACCTTATCAACCCAATCTAAAAATGTGTGCCTGGTACATGTTCCATTGAAAGGGGAAATTGTGATCTTAACGTTACGGAGGTCTTCATTGTCCCTACGACGATTTAGGCGATAATGCTCTTCATTATCTCTCGCTCAATTCTCATCCTCCGATTCATAACGGGGTCTCCTTCTTTGGGGCTCGACCCATTCTTCTTCCTCTAAGGGTCGTTGAAAAGGGGTTCGACGTCTAGGACGTTCGAGTATAATCTTAGAGGAGGTCTCTCGTGAAGGATCTCGTTCATGGGATTCTCTTCTGGGATGGTTTGTCATAAGTTCTTTAAATTGGGCCATATCAAGGGAAACGTCCTTGATTTGTTGTGTAAGGGAGTTAACTAAGCCCGTTAAGGCATTGATTTTCCCTTGCATGCCACCTTGCATGTTAGTCTCAACTTCGTGATGTGTGTGTTCAGGAGGGGGAGTGTCCTTAACCCGATTTGATTCTTGGTGCAGTGTGTCACGTGTAAACCCACTTCTATTAGTCATACTAAGTTTTTTAATTTGAACTTAAATTCTTGTCTAAGTTACTTCACCTAAGTTAGTGAGGTAATTATCTCATTAATGTCTTAGAGGAATTTTAGGTCTAAGGGAAGGTTCCTAGCTAAGACAATAATAGATAAAATATCATGCTTCCACTTAACATTTAAAATTGAAGTCAATAATCAACTTAATAATTTCGACAATCACTTAGCAAACTAACTTTAGAATGAAATTGTCAATAACGTGCTAGTACCACAAATCCAACCAAATTCAACCAAGTTACAACTTTAAGCTAGAATAACTCAAAATAATATTAATACCAACTAAATAACTTCAAAAACAGCAAGTAATAACATTAAAACACAAGTTTTATCAAGGTCAACAAGCTGAAACTTCAAGTTATATAATCAGAATTTTTCATGTAGTCCTTAGCTTCAATGTGGCCGATTTTAACATGCTATTGCTTTTATTCTTGTATTTCAATTTTATGCACTCAAATAACAGCATATATTAGAGGTTACTCAACAAATATCTAGATGCAAGTATCCAACAAATGATAAGAAAACTGAGGCATGAAAGTGCTAGAAAAACCGAGAAGGAATATCATATGCAAACCGGTTTTTATATATTTCACTTATGGCCGACATTAAGCATCATTATACTCAGATTTTTGAAACAAGTTAACAACATATCAAGATTCACAATATATTCAAAGGTGTTAGAAAAACCGAAGCAAAATGACAAAGAAAAACCGTGAATATTTGAACCATAAACTGAAAGGAAATTTAATCTTACCTTGGCCGATCTTTGCTACAATGCATACCACATTTTTCGTAATATATTAAGCTTTCAAATGACACGAATAATGGCAGCAAATAGTAAGATATAAATAGCACAAGTTAGCACAAAGATAGAATAGAAAATAACGATAGAAAGTAAGAGCGGCTTTTCTGGTTTTGTGCCAACTTTTGACTAACGTCAAGGCAACTAAAACACATCGTAGAAGAACCTTGCCCTCTAATACCACTTGACACAGGGACTCTTAGAGAAGGGGTCGTGTTAAACCCACAAAGTTAACCAAATGCTCGGGTGAGGTAGTGTAGCACAAAACTGAAAATAAAGTGAAGAAAATAACTAGAAAATGCAAATAAGATGAAGGTGATGTGTGTGTGAGTGATGGCCGAATAATAAGGGGAATAAATTGGAAGAAATGCAAAAGATAAATGAACAAGATGAAGGTGAATTGAGTGTGTGAAAACCATGAAGAAAGATGAAATGGAGATGAAGAGAAAATGCAATAAAATAAAAGTGAGTGTGTGAGAGAGTGTGTGGCCGAAGTGAAGGAGAAATAAAATGCAAGAAATAAGATGGATGAAGAAAAGATGGAATTACCCTTGGTAGACCCGAGGAGCTATCTCACGTTTGAGCTCTCAGGTGCACATTTTCTCGGAGGAAAACGACCACCGTAGGCCTAGGTTTCTTCCTCGAAGCCTTTCCTCTCAAGAGAGCAAAGTGAGGGAAAATGTCAGAGTTAACTTAGCAACCTTAAGCTACGCTAACTATGGAGGACCTCTCCACTCGATTCAAGAATCGAGGAAACACCCGAAGGGCTTCTAACCTTAGTTAGGGAAATAATAATTTCATAAAAATGGGCAAAAGTGTTTTACACACACTAATGCAATGCTTAAATAGGAAACCTAAGGTGGATGAGGGTTTGGCAAGAATTGGAGGAAGAAATGTGAGGCATTGATGATGTGCAATCGGCAGCCCAAAATGATGCAATCCGTGCGCGCCAATCCAAGGGCCGAGAGTGAGGCGCGCAGGTGTAATCATCGGCTAAGAGTTGTGCGCACAGCTGGATCCTTGGCGCCTGATCAGATGGCTGGCGTTGCTAGGCACGGATGGCGATCAACGATCGAGGGCACGATTCGTGGCGCGCCTAATGATCGGTGGAGATGCGCCATTCGATGGCCTTGCTTCTTCCTGCGTGCGCCTGATGAAGCTGATGCACGCTAGGTCATATGGTCCAGCTTGTGCCTGCGTCATTCTTCATCAAGGGCTGAGATTTGGCCATGCAATGGATCCTTGTTGCCACCCACATTGTACCTGCAAATTTCCATACCTTAAATGTGGCCTCTTCCTTGGGCTAAGATTTGATTTGGTCTCCATTTGTTGAAGTAGCTTTTTCCCTTATTGAACAAATCTTCAACCCATCATCTACCAACATTCATCTAACCCTAACCACACAATGTAATGCATGATGCAACTATAATTAATCCATACAAAAAGGCTAATGTATGCCAAATAAGTTCAAAATAAAAAATTACACATTTAGAGACCCGAGAAGACAAATTCCCATTGGGCTACTTGAAGTCTCTGTGTATGTGCTCTAGTGAAGGCTATGTAGGGGCTTGTCCACATCTTCTGAAGTCGGCTCCCATGTGAAATCCACAATGGGGTCAATGTAACACACAGTTTTACGAGATTTTATTATTCCGCTATATAATGGTATTTTTGTAAATATGTCAAGTTAGGTTCGTTTTACGAACAGAAAGTTTTAATAGAGCCCTAGTAATAAATTGGAATTTTTGGTGAAATAAGGAAAATTTGGAGAGAACAGATCGATGGTTCAATTAACGAAACCAAAGGAAGATTGATGGAAAATTGACAAAAAGGGCAAAGAGGTAATTTGCTAACCCAAAAATTTAATAAACACTTAAACAATTTTCTCTCCCTCCCTCATTTCACTCTGTTTCCACGAAAAGCTCCAGAGAGCTTTGGCAATTTTCTCCCTATCCCTCACGCGATTCTCCTCTCCGACAACGATCCTCCTTCTCCGGTGACTCGGTTCTTCACGTTTTCTTCTCCAATCACGACCCTAGGTAAGATTCTATAGTTTTCGGACATTAGATTTCTGTTTTCGCGAAGTTAAACGGTTAGGGTTTCGTTTAGGGTTTTTGTAAAATAGCCGGGTTATGTTAGAAACGGCTAGGGTTGCCATATTTATGACTTTGGTTGACGTATTAGTGAGCATTGGAAGGAATTGGGCGAGTTAATGGTTATTAATGCGAATTTTGGGTGGTTGGAAGTTTTGAAAACTCCATTAATGGAGGTTAAGGATTCACGAGCACGAATTGCTCGATAAAATGCCTCAACGAGTTAAATTAGAGTTTTAGGAAATTTCCTTTAGCTAGGAGTTTCGTTAGTTTTCAAGTTCGATGATTTAGGCTCGGTTTAACGCTGTGTGTTGTGAAATGTTTTAGGTGAACAACAATCGTGGACGGAGCTCGGTGTGCTACGGACGCGAGGTAAGTCTTCGTGACTTGTTTGGCCGATTCGGCCTACACCATGGGAGAGTAAATTGTTTGACGATCTTTGGTGATGTGTTGTTAGTGTGTAGGTTAGATGTGTAGTCTAGCAAAATTGTTATGTTAGAACGTTTTCCTAAGTTTTTATGTATTGCTTTATGTTTTCTTACTTTAATGCAAATCCATGTCCATGCATCATGTTTTACGAACTAGCACGAAAAATGAATTTCCGCATACGTTTTCATGAAAAGAAACGACTAAAGAAAGATATGAATGTATGTAATTACGGTCATGTCGGGGTGGGGTTCAGGCATGGCTGTCCTGAGAAGAGGAGCATGTTTTCCCCCGGTAGATAGAAAGGGTTATATAATTGCCAGATGTGCCCTCTCCATCTGGTGAGAGCAAACCCCCGGTGACACCCATGCTATGTGACTAAAAAATGAAAATGATGCATGATTTTATGAACTACATACGCATAGCACTCATTCTTATTTACGTAGATTTACTAAGCCCTTTAGCTCATAGGTTATTTCTATGGTGTCGGTGACTTCGAAACAGGTGAGGATGATGTTCCTCTACCCGACGCATGAGCAGGTTGATGGAGGATGGCCCGTGGGAGTGCACTGGGCGGTCGGTGTTTATTTTGACCCGTGGGGATAACATGTAGGTATTTTAGGATTCTAATAGATAGGATGGTTAATAAATGTATAGCAGGGTTCAATTGGGCGGATGAGTGATTAATTAGGAAACATACGTGTTTTGATGTTTTGAAAAACTCGTTTTATGAAGTGCTTTTGTTAAGTCTTTTATTAAGATTATACTGGATCTGTTTGGAGTTATTTTAGGTTGGGTATGGATACGCTCGAGTTTTAGAGCTATCCACGCAGTTGAATTCCATGGGTTTTTGTCTCGTTTTGAATATGTTCTAGGATATGTTTGAGTCGTGTTTTCAGTGATTAATGAATGGAGGAATGTGTGAGGTTGGATGAGTTATTATGTTAAAGTGTTTTGATTGGTTAAAGGGTATTAGAAGTTGGAGGATGAAAGAAGAAAATGGAAGGGTGAAGGAAGATATTGACAGTTCTCTGGAGTTGGATTCCAGAGAGCATGCCGATCGATCGCCAGAAGGGGCGATCGATCGGCATGAAAGATGGCAACTCTCTGGACTTTTTCCAGAGAGTTAGCCGATCGATCGCTTGTAAAGGCGATCGATCAACCGGGGTTTGATCGCAGTGGGGTGATCGATCGCCTGATGTGTGGGGCGATCGATCACCCCCTATTTTCTTAATACTGCCGATCGATCGGCTGAAATGGCCGATCGATCGGCTGTGGTTTTTATGGGCGAATTTCCCCTTTTGCCCCGCGGTTTGCCTGCCGAATGCTTTGCTTCATTTATGTAATTATGTTTTGTTTTCTTTGAGCAATTTTCAAAACGGTTTAACGATACTAGAATGTGATTTAAATATTTTGAAGTCAAGAAATTTCTTAGAAATACAAAAAGAAAAATTTACACGGAAATTTCGAGGTATAGGTTTAAGTGATGTTACAGTCAAAACCTACAAAAAGAGAAAAGTTATTAAAAAATTAATTAATTAATATGGGCCCGAGTTTGAGTTCTCGTGATGGGCCTCCCTGATATGTCACCTTCCAAGTCATCAATCCATTCACGCTTCCTTGAGTGCTTCAGCTTGCCATGTCATCCAACTAAATTGTGGTTGAGTTTGAAGCTTCAAAGTTGGCTGAATACTTCATGTGTGCTCTCCTTGGTTTCGGCGAAGTGATGGATTTTTGAGTTGCCTTGGGCCGATTGTGATTGGTCCATTAATGCCATTTTATGCACAACCTCTTCAGCACCAACTATCTTAACATTCATCTAATCCTAGTATTCATCTAATGCATGCATGCAACTATAAAAGGCTAATGTTTGCCAATTTACATAAAGGGTAGAGTTTGCCAAAAAAAATACAATTAAAGTTTAGTTACACGGCTTTAATTTTTGAGAAGACAAATTCCCTCTTGAAGAGTAGCTTTGTGTCGTGCCTCCCACTTGAGAACATGCAATGGTTGGGCCTTGTCTTGTGCAATGGGCTCCCACTCCAGCCTTCAAAGTTGTAATCACTTGTAAAAGAAGTAAGCTTGTCAGAAAATAGGCTTGATAAATTATGGGTCATACCTGGATAGGCCTTAGTTTGAGATCGTGTAATGGGCCTCTGAAGCATATAATCCTCTCCAGGTGATTGAAGATTTGACCTTAAATCCTTTAACTTGGTATCCTCGACGTCAACTTCATCGCCTAAATAAGGTGAAAGATCCTGAACGTTAAAAGTGGCTAACACTCTATAATCTCCTAACAATTCTAACTTATAGGCATTGTATTTAATATGCTCCAACACGTTAAAAGGTCCATCGACTCTACGAAGTAGCTTAGATCGCTTCTTAATAGGAAATTGTTCCTTATGCAAGTGTAGCAAAACTAAATCACCTTCACTAAATATGACTTCTTTACGGCCCGTTGGCTTGCTTGGCGTATCCTTCATTACTCTTTTTGACAGCTTTATGCACTGTTTCCACCCCACTGTTTCGACAGCTTCATTGAATATGACTTCTTTACGCAAATTTTTGTGACTTTTCCACATTTGTCTTATTGTTTTTAATTTTTAATATTCGTTTAGTTTACAAAATAAAGTGGCAAAATCGGTTCGGAAAAAAATAGGTCCCATCTGGATTAGTCTAAAATTGTAACTACACAACCAGCATATCAGGGGAAGATGTTCTGCAAAGTTTTGTGACTTTTCCACATTTGTCTGATTTTTTGTAATTTTTAATCTCAGTTTAGTTTAGGAAATAAAGTGGCAAAATCGGTTCGAAAAAAAAGGTCTGGTCTGGAGTTGATGGGGGTTAACCTGAAAAGATCCAAGTTAGCAACCCATTTTCCAAACCGGGTCTACTTGGTAGCACCCGAGAGCTACCAAAATGTGCCGTGGTTTAAATGATCAAAAAAGTACTCAAAATGAAATGTGTTCTTTAGATAAAATGTAGCCAAGAGATAGATGTTTAAGATGATGTAAAGAGATGAAGGTGTTACGTGAATAAAATAAAAGATAAAATGAAAACACTGAACTGGCCGATAGAGGTATTAAGAGACCTCTCGGCTATGTTCTTCCAATGAAGAAAACCGACCTTTGGGAATGGTATTTACCCTTCTCTTATGGTTCCAGCGTCAAGAGGACTTGGAGAAGAGGGAGGGGATAAGAGCTTACAAGCTACCACACGCTTGGAAGCAATGGAGGTTCTCTCCAATCGGTTTGACAACTGATACCTACCTTGGCACCAACCTTCGGTAGAAAATCCAAGGCACAACCTTTGGATGAAGTTTTCACCACGACAACTTGTCTTAAGATAAACTAGCCAGAGTATATTGAGTTGCAAAAGACCCTTATAACCACCAATATTCATGCATTATAGGACTCCTAAATGGCTAGGGTTTTACAATGACCGTTGATCAAATGGAGATGGGTGACCGAGATTGTTTGGCTTGTGCTTCATCCAATGGTGAGGCTTTCTCCCTTGAAAATGTTATCAAACATCCTCCTTGTTCCATGTCATCAATTCTTGTGAGCACTATCTCTTTTCCTTGCTTCCTTCAAGCTAAATCCTCTAACTGCCCTGTTTTTTTTATAAGCTAATTCCAAAAATTTTGTCAAATCTCAACCCAACATAAATTTCTTTCTATATAAATCATTTACATGATTATATAACATGAATAAGCATACAATAAGAGAAGAAATCCAGCAACAAATTTAAAATTTTTGTGCTAGCAATTAGGGTTTATCAAACATTCTCAAAACTCAACCAAAACATGCACTTTGCACCAATAATCAACATTGTTTAACAACTCTTCCTACCTTGACAAATCCTTGAGAAAAAAAGGAGGTTTGACGTGGAAAAATAGCTTCAGCAAAATGGAGAAGATGAACATCGCATGGAGAGAGAGAGAGTCTTTAGGTTTTTTTTTAGTTTTCACTAACACTCAAATAGATATTTAAACTAACAAGGGGGATTTGGCAAGTTTTTAACCAAGTTAATTATCCTTGTTGTCTTTCACTTTTTTTTCCACAAAACTACATGTAGTTTATTCCCTTGCCCTTTTGACTTCAAATTTTCAATGCCAAAATGCATCAAGTTTTTACTAACCAAGTTTAAGTTGATTTTTAAACTTTAACACTTAACCTTTTTCCTTTATTTTCATCTTCTCCTTTTTATGTCTTCCTCATTGACTTTTCAACTTTAGGTTATTCTCGCATTCTTCTTTTCTTCTTATTCTTTGACTTTCTTTATTTATCAAACATTAAAACCCCCTTCATAAGATCTTAAATCATGTCTTTTAATATCATTAAGAGATAGATTACATTAAGTAAGGTTTTGTGCATAAATCTTTTTAAGGACAGGATAAAATTTTGGGTATTACATTCCACCCTACTTAAACAAAATTTTGTTCTCAAAATTTACATACTCAAATAGTTCTGGATATCTGCTCATCATATCCTGCTGTCTTTACCAGGTGGCTTTCTTCACATTGTGATTTCGTCACAAGACTTTCACCAGTGGAATTTCTCTGTTGCGTAGTACCTTCACAGTAGATTCTGGACTTCTCACCGACCTTTCTTCGTACATCAATGTCAGTTGAATCTCAATATTCACTGGTTTCACAATCTGAGCTGGATCACGTACGCACTTCCTCAACATGGATACGTGAAAGATGTTGTGGACTCCATCCATTGACGAAGGTAGCTGTATTTCCTATTTTCTTCAAAATAGAAAACGGTCCGACGAACCGTAGACTGAGCTTCCATTTCTTGCCAAACCGCATGACTTCTTTGAATAACGAGATCTTCATAAATACCTCATCGCCTTCAGCAAACTCCAGATCTCTTCTTTTTTTGTCTGCATAACTCTTCTGTCGGCTTTGAGCAGTCTCTATTCTTTGTCTGATAACAACAACTTTTTTAGACATTTGCTACAGAATCTCTAGACTGATTAGTTTTGCATTACCAACTTCGTTCCAATATAGTGGTGATCTACATTTTCTGCCATAGAAAGCTTCATAGGGAGTCATACCAATTGTAGATTGGTAGTTGTTATTATAAGAAAATTCTACCAACGGTAGAAATTTTCTCCATGAGGCTTGAAATTCCAACACACACAATCTCAACAAATCCTCTAAGATCTAGATCGTTCTTTTAGATTATCAATTCGTCTGTGGATGAAATGATGTACTGAAATTTAGTTTTGTACCCATAGAATTTTGCAAACTTTTCCAGAATCTCAATGTAAACCTGGGATCCCAATCTAAGACAATTGAAACCGAAAATCCATACAGTGTGATAATCTCTTGGATATATAGTTCTACATACTGATTCATAGAAAAAGTCATCTTCACTAGCAGAAAATAGGCTGATTTCGTCAATCTATCCACAATGACCCAGATATCATCATGACCTTTAGCTGTTCTCGGCAAACTAACAACGAAATCCATAGCAATATTCTCCCATTTTCATTCTGGAATCGGTAGAGGCTGAAGAGTTCCTCTTGGCCTTTGATGTTCTGCTTTCACATGTTGGAATATCAAGCATGATTCCACATATTTTGCTACCTCTCTCTTCATATTTGGCCACCAGAAGTGTTACTTCAGATCTCGATACATCTTGGTATTCCCTGGATGCAATGAGAAAGAAGACGAATGAGCCTCTGTCAAAATTTCCTTCCGTAAGTCATCATCTCTTAGAATGTACCACATGTTCCTAAACTTCAAAATGCCATCCTCCGAATAAGTGAAATTGGAAGAAGCATCTGCCATATTCTTCAATATCGCTCTTTTCCTTTGAATCAGCCTTCTGAGCTTCTTTGATTCTGTCCAAGATAGTTGATCGTATAGACAGTTCTAAAAGTATAGCTGTTAACTCAGAGACTATCTCTAAATCAAACTTCTGAATCTCCATTTTCAGAGGAACTAAATCTCCATTTCCAAGATAGTTGACATCCTGCTCAATGCGTCAGCAACAACATTAGCTTTACCTGGGTGGTACTTAATCTCGAAGTCGTAATCTTTGACAAACTCCAGCCACCGCCTCTGTCTCATGTTCAACTCCTTTTTGAGTAAAGATGTATTTCGCAAACTTTTGTGATAAAAAATACCTCACATTGCTGTCCGTACAGGTAATGCCTCCATATCTTCAGTGGAAACACCACTGCAGCTAGTTCGAGATCATGAGTAGGGTAGTTCTGCTCATAACTCTTTAACTGTCTGGAAGCATAAGCAATCACCTTACCATACTGCATCAATACGCATCCCAAACCAATCTTAGATACGTAACAGTAAACACTGAACTTTCCATCTTCCATTGGGAGTATCAATAATGGAGCCATAGGTAACTTTTGCTTCAACGTCTGAAAACTCCTTTCACAATCTTTAGACTACCAGTACTTCGTGTCTTTGTTTGTTAAACTGGTTCGAGGCTTGGCTATCATCAAAAATCTTTTGATAAACTTCCTGTAATAACTTGCTAACACTAAAAAACTATGCACTTCACTGGCATTTCTTGGCTGTGACCATTCTTTTACATATTGTATCTTTGTTGGATCAATGGAAATGCCTTCATCAGAGAAAAAAAAGATCCAGTCCAGATTAATATGAAATTTTAACTATGCAACCAGCATATCACGAGAAGATATTTTACAAAGTTTTATGAGTTTTACACATTTGTCTGATTGTTTGTAATTTTTAATGTTCGTTTAGTTTAGGAAATAAAGTAACCAAATCGGTTCGCAAAAAAAAATGTCAGGTCCGGATTAGTCTGAAATTTTAATTACACAACTAGCATATCATGAGAAGATGTTCTGTAAAGTTTTGTTACTTTTTCACATTTGTCTGATTGTTTGTAATTTTTAATGTCTGTTTAGTTTAGGAAATAAAGTTGAAAAATCGATTAGGAAAAAAGGTCCGGTCTGGATTAGTCTGAAATTTTAACAACACAACCAGCATACACAAGAAGATGTTCTGCAAAGTTTTGTGACTTTTTCACATTTATCCGATTGTTTGTAATTTTTAATACATATTTAGTTTAGGAAATAAAGTTGCAAAATCGGTTCGAAAAAAAAGGGTCCAGTCCGGATTGATCTGAAATTTTAACTACACAACAAGCATATCACGAGAAGATATTCTGCAAAGTTTTGTGACTTTTCTACATTTTCTGATTGTTTGTAATTTTTAATGTCCCTTTAGTTTAGGAAATAAAGTTGGAAAATTGGTTTGAAAAAAAATATCTGGTCCGGATTGATCTGAAATTTTAACTACAAAACCAGCATATCACAAGACGATATTCTACAAAGTTTTGTGACTTTTTAACATTTGTCAAATTGTTTGTAAATTTTAATATCTTGTGAAGATAATAAGGAAATAAAGTGGTAAAATTGGGTCGGAGAAAAAATGTCTGGACTGGATTAGTCTTAAATTTTTACTACGCAACTAGCACATCACGAAAAGATGTTCTGCAAATTTTTGTGACTTTTCCTTTCCGGACCAATTTTGCACCTACAATAACATAAACGGACATTAAAAATAATAAAAAATCGCGCGAAGTCATAAAGTTAATAAACTTTGCAAATATCTTCTCATAATAAGCTGGTTGGGTAGTGAAAATTTCAATCTAATCTGGACCTTGACTCGTAATGAGAAGAATTTGACCCCAAAAGAAATTGAACAAAAGCTGCAAAATTGGCCTATTTCTTGCGTGTACCAAATGAAGTATTTTGAAAAATGAAGGGAAGAATGAATGTTTTCGTATTCTTAGTTTTTAACACGAGGGAAAAATCGATAAATTCTTTTTTTTTATTTGGAATTAATACGTTAGATACAGATAGATTATATCTTGTAAATTATCCCGACTTTTTTTGTCAATTGAACTTTCTCTTTCTTTTTTTATTCTTTTTTGGTATTTCTTAATTATAATTAACAAAATTACCAAAGGATTGGACCACTGATAAAACGGACATTAAAAATGATAAAAAATCGCACGAAGTTGAAAATTCATGAAACTTTGTAGAATATCTTCTTATGATATGCTGGTTGTGTAGTTAAATTTTCAGACTAATCCAAAATGACTTTTTTTTTCTTTCCGGAACAATTTAGCCAATATAATAACGTAAACAGACATTAAAAATGACAAAAAATCGCATTAAGTTAAAAAGTCACGAAACTTTGCGGAATATCTTCTCAGAATATTGTGATTGCGTAGTTAAAATTTCAAAGTAATGCAGACTAGAAATTTTTTTCTTTTCCACACCGATTTTGCCACTATAATAAACATAAACAAACATTAAAAATGACAAAAAGTTACACCAAGTCGAAAAGTCTCAAAACTTTGCAGAATATCTTGTCATGATATGCTGATTGTGTAGTTAAAGTTTCAGACTAATACGAACTTGACATTTTTTTTCCTTTCAAGATCGATTTTTGTAACACCTGACAATTTCGGCCAGGTGATTTTCTTAACGGATTTAACTGCCACCTTTTATCAACATTTTTGCTTTTAAATTAATGCCTGATTTATTGAATTCTAAGTAGTGTGAAACTAGGTTGGGTGGCACAATTGTAATTAAGATGGATTTTAATTAGTATAAATAAGAAATGGACAATTCTTAAACCTCATTAAACCCCACTGTAGCCGACATTCCTCTCTTGGCGATTTCCCTCTTCTCCAGAGCTCTTCCTCTCTCCCTCTCTCTCGGCCAGCTACTCCTCCATCGAGGATCGATTCTTCAGTCTCCACCCCGACAATCCATGCTCCAGGTAAGACTTAGACAATGTAGTTGCTAGTTAGTTACTTAGAGCACTGTTTTCAACTAAGACTCGTAGTTTCGGATTCATCATTGGTCGAGTAATAGTAGTGGCATTTGTAATATGTGGTTAGTTACTAGGTTGAATCTGGATATTTTAGGTTCGGGAAGTTTAATCTACGCACTCAAGGTGCTCGACTAAGAAGATTTAGAAACATAAATGTTAAATTCTATGATGACTTTTGGTTAGAAATTTTAGGATTTTGTTTAACTCTGTAATGTGAAATGTTTTAGGTGAAGAAGTCTGAGGAGAAGTGCTCGAGTTTGCTAAGGAAACCAGGTAAGTGAGTGAGTAAGATTCCCGGCCATTAAGGCCCTACATCACAAGGGTACTAGGTAGATGTTGTCTATAATGTTTAAAGGTTATCTGTGCTATTGTCTGTTTGGTTATAATACTCGAGTTGATAGTATGATCTTTTGATGAATGAATGAGCTGTCCTTTTAGCCTGATGAAATGAGAATACTCATACTAATGCTTCACGATCGTTTTCCTTTTCAAGCATATGAAAATGTTTTAAGTGCATGTTTTCATTCACGATCAAGATATGAACATGAAACTTATGTAACAAGGATTAAGAGAGGGTTGGGGGCGGTTTGACGTATGTCACTGTCCAAAAGGAGGACCATGAATATGGCCCACAAGGGACTATGTACACCTTCACTGTCAACCCCCTTTTCGGCACAAATCCTCCCTTAATCCACATGATGTAAATGATTAACAAGAACGTGATGTAAACAATGAACAAGAACATGAACAAGAATGTAATGAGAAATGATTATGTAAATGTGTTCTTTTCAACTGTGCATTCATGCATACATGTTAGTATTGCACTTCTTACTAAGCATTAGGCTTATAGTTTAAACCTTATGATGTAGGTAAAGAACTACCAGGTGAGGATTCCAAATTCAGTGAGGATGTCTAAGACTGGTTGCTGGATGGTGCTCAGGGTGACAGATTGTGGCTGGAAAGGCGAGAATGACCCGTGGTTTCTGCTCTTATGATGTTAGTAAGAATTATACATACTGAAATTAAGTATGAAGGGATTTTCTTAACACGATAGATTTTGGGATTTGTCTGACTGGATTTCTAAGTTTAAGAATGATCACGAGAAGATAGAATGATTTATGTTCTATTTAAGTCTTCCGCTACACGTATTCTGGATGAGTCTATGATTTATACTTGTGCAATCTTATTTTAGTCAAGTTGAAGTCTGTGAAAGTCAGGATGTCTCGTTTCGTAGATGTTGCCACTGGTAGATGCTGATTATTACTATCGGCAGATGCTAGGAATTTCTTATTAACCGGTAGAGGTCTTCTATCGGATGATGCTTATATGTCACGTGCGATGGACATGTCAATCGGTAGATGTTGATTATCACTATCGGCAGATGCTAGGAATTTCTTATTAACCGGTAGAGGTCTTCTATCAGATGATGCTTATATGTCACGTGCGATGCACATGTCAATCGGTAGATGCTGATTATCACTATCGGCAGATGCTAGGAATTTCTTATTAACCGGTAGAGGTCTTCTATCGGATGATGCTTATATGTCACGTGCGATGCACATGTCAATCAGTAGATGCTGATTATCACTATCGGCAGATGCTAGGAATTTCTTATCCACCGGTAGAGGTCTTCTATTGGATGATGCTTAATATGTCACGTGTGATTCACATGTCAACCAGTAGATGTAGATGTTTTCGCTATCGGAAGAAGTGAATATTAAGTCTTGTCGTTTTGTGATCGGATGATGTGAGTAATTATGCTTTGTCGTGTCCATCGGATGATGCCTTCTACTGGGCGACGTCTACTGAGTCACGCTGAATGCACGTGACATTCGGGGAATGTGTTCCTATCGGTAGATGTCTGTAAATCCATGCAGCCCGCGAACGATGAAGTCGAGTGGTTCGAGGGCACTTTCCTTCTGCCCGAACACGTTATGGAACCGATGTCTGAGTCATGTCGATCGACTCTGTGACTGACTGTGTCGATAGTTTTATGAGGGAGCCGAGTTTTTGAAGGGATTAGTTTTGTCAGATATGGCATTGTCCTTGAGTTATGTTAAAAAAAAATATAGAGGGTAAACTTAGTGTAAATGATTTAGGAAAATTAAGAATCAGTCTCGGCCCTAATAGGGTTGTTACAATTTTTCTCCTATAATAACATAAATGAAAATTAAAATGATAAAAAATCGCACGAAGCCAAAAAATCATAAAACTTTGCAGAATATCTTCTCATGATATGCTGGTTATGTAATAAAAATTTTAGACTATTCTTGATCAGATATTTTTTTTTCCTTTCCGGAACGATTTTACCTCTAGAACGTAAACAAACATTAAAAATGACAAAAAATTGCTCGGAGTCAAATGTCACGAAACTTTGTAAAATATCTTCTCATGATATGCTGGTTGTGTAGTGAAAATTTCAAACTAATCTAGACGTGACATTTTTTCCCTTTCCGTATCGATTTTGCACCTATAATAACGTAAAACGACATCAAAAAATGAAAAAAAAAATTGCACAAAGTCAAAAAGTCACGAAACTTTGTAAAAAAATTTCTCATGATACGCTGGTTGTGTAGTTAATTTTTCACACTAATCTGGACCAGACTTTTTTTTTTCTATCAAGATCGATTTTGCCCTTATAATAATGTAAACAGACATCAAAAATGACAAAAAATCGCACAAAGTCAAAAAGTCACGAAACTTTGTACAATTGGTTCTCATGATATACTGGTTGTGTAGTGAAAATTTTAGACTAATTGTAACAACCCTTAATTTGGCCATTACTAAATTTTTTCGTAAAACTTTGTAAGAAAATAATTTGAAAATACTTTACATCTTTAAATGTTCAAAACGTGTAAACTTCTTTTATAAAACATCATAGAAAACGTGTGTGAAATTTCCTTAAAATTTTTTTTAACACTATTACATGAACAGTCAACAGTGCCTATCAATTTCGCCCTAAGGCAGCCTCCCCCTTCATTTTTGTCGTTTCTTCTCCACACCTTGTCTCTTCCCTTGTTTTTCTTTCCAATTCTCATGCATTTTCATCAACCTATAAACCACAATTCCAATTCGCCAATTGTGATGACCCGGATGTGTATGTATGTGTATGATGGCTGCACGAACCGGAACCCGGATGGCGGTATCTCCGCTCGGGTGAATCATAAGGTAACGTGTCGTAAAAAAAGGGTCGTCACAATCCCACATCGCTTGGGAAAGTATGTGGAAATGAAACATATGTAAAGAGACTCTCCCAAGATAGTAAGACGTATTTTGGAGCACAATTGACAACAGATCCCATAAGAACTCCGAAGTTAAAAATGATTCGGCGAGAGTAGTACCTGTAACGACCCCGGCCAGGAGCCGTCACGTATTCATATTCTTTCATTTACCGTTTGCCTGACTTTTACTATTATTACATTCACTTACTATCTCACAACAGACTTTCACATTATACATATATTTTTTTTTTATTTTCTAAACTGGTAATAGAGACGCAGAACCATTAAGGAAAACGAACCCTCTCGTGCCCGACTTCCCACACCTCGTCGGCTCAAACTTTCACAGAGTCGAGCGACTAGACTCGGTCATTGGTTTCCTGACAATTCCGGGAAAAGAGGAGATGCCCTCAATTCTCTTAACATAATACCACTCGGTTTGCATGGGTTGCATGCGTTGACAACCCTCAGAAATTTAGTCGTCCGGTCATCACGTGCATTACGCGTGACTCGCTTAACATCGCCTAAAAGGAGACATCTTCCGATGGACACGTAGGTCTCACGTGCTAAATTAAAACATCATCCGGTCGCTAATCGACAAAACACATTTTTCGTCTTCCGGTGACGTCATCCGGAAGACTAAACCATCATCAACTATTCCTTCGGCATCTGCCGATGACGTCAGCCGGAAGGCTAAACCATCAAACTCTAACATTCGGCATCTGCCGATGACGTCAGTCGGAAGACAAAACCGTCAAACAATTAACCTTCGGCATCTGCCGATGACGTCAGCCGGAAGACTAAACCGTCAAACAATTAACCTTCGGCATCTGCCGATGACGTCAGCCGGAAGACTAAACCATCAAACAATTAACCTTCGGCATCTGCCGATGACGTCAGCCGGAAGACTAAACCATCAAACTCTAACATTCGGCATCTGCCGATGACGTCAGCCGGAAGATTGCCTCATCCAGCTTCCGTCTTACGGTAGAGAACACTAAATCATCAAAGGACTCCTTTCAACTGGAAGAAAACACAACTCATCCAAACGCATATAGCGGAAGACTTAAGCAACAGATCATTCATAAATCTACATAATCATTCCCTGACTCAGTGATCCACTAGACAGTTTCAAGCTCAACGTTTTAAAATAATCTCATCCTACTTAAACTACCATATCCTTTAACATACTGTAACATAAGAGTTTAAACCAGGGGTCATAAATCGCCTCTCCAGTCCTACACTGTCACCTTGAGCATCCTCCAGCAACCAGCCTTAAGCATCCTCTTTGAACATAACATCCTCACCTGAACCTTCTTCACCTACACCATAAGGTTTAACTATAAGCCTAATGCTTAGTAAGGAATGCATGCTGACAGATATACATGAGTACACAATTTAAAGGGACATAATTCATAAACCATTCTTCATTCATGTTCATCTTTATCATTTACATAACATGTATTAAGGACAGGGGTACATAGTCATTTGCCTATCGCGGCAGTCATACATAATCATTTGCCTATCGCGGCAATCATGATACATCACTCGGCCTCCCCAGTGGGAGAATTCGCGAGCCATACATATCATTACTCGGCCTCCACCAGTGAGAGATTTCGCGAGTCATACATATCATTACTCGGCCTCCACCAGTGGGAGATTTCGCGAGTCATACATATCATTAACTCGGCCTCCTCCAGTGGGAGAATTCGCGAGTCATACATAACATAGTCTTTTCCCCGTTCTGCACTTAATCATGGTTACATTTACTTTTCATGTTCTCTACTTAATCATAAACGTGGGCATGATGCATAGACATGAGGTTCATAGAGAAAAGTCATACCATAAGGACAAGTAGAACATCCTGTAACTTTATATTTACTTACATAACTTCTTCATATCGTGGAAATAACAAGTCATAGTCAATAAGCTAACATCTCAGTGATTCCTTAATACCCTTGCGGTGTAGGGCCCTAGTGGCCGGAAATCTTAATACATTCACTTACCTGGATTCCTTAGCAATCCGAACTTCCTCTCTTTAACTTCTTCACCTAAAACATGTACATTACAGTAGTTAAAACAAAGTCCTAGTAGTCCTAATCATAAACCACCCTAGGATCTATTAGCTAAAGTCATTCCGATTCCTCTTTTTGACACACTGCAGTCTGAAATCCGAAACTAGGTGGACAGGTTTTTCCATTGATTAAATCCGAGTTGGTTACTTAAAATGCTCAGAATTGATTCGGGATGACATTTCTACTCTCAGATTAAGAAAATCACAAACTGCTCGGCCACTGCTAAAAATCCGAACTCAGTGCCGAGCTGAGAACAGAGCTCTATTTACTAATGAATGACTACATTGTCCATTTCATACCTCGGGTGTGGATTTGCAGAGAAAAGCAAGCTCGAAACCGGTCGTCGGCAGAGGAAAGTTCTGGTAGCCGAGAGCAAGAACTTGGGAGAGAAGAAATCGCCGAGAGGGAATGTCGGCTACAGTGGCAATAAATGAGATTTAAGGTTTCCATTTCCTATTTATACTAAATCCATCGATTCTAATTACAAAACTGCCACCTAACCTAGTTTTACTCAACTTGTAATAAATTTGTCTTAACATTAAATTTAAATCATAACGGTTAAATAAGAGGGTGACAATGAAAATGGTCAGAAAATCACCTGGCCGAAATGTCGGGTGTTACAGTACCAGGTTGGGTGACCGACTGGGAAGTCCTCGCCAAACAAAGCCGTGAGGAGAGGATATTGGGTTACGGCTAAATCCCCAGAGCGGACAATATCTTGCTAGAAAAAGAGGTTGTTACAAATGGTATCAAAGCCTGTACCCAACCAGAAATGTGGCCAACGAGGACGTTGGGCCCCCGGGGGGGTGATTGTGATGACCCGAATGTGTAAGTATGTGTACGATGGTTGCACGAACCGAAACCCGGATGGCGGTACGTCCGCGCAGGTGAATCGGAAGGTGACGGGTCGTAAAAAAGGGGTCGTCACAATCCCACATCACTTGGAGAAATATGTGGAAATGAAACATATGTAAAGAGACCCTCCCAAGATAGCAAGACGCGTTTTGGAGCACAATTGACAACGGATCCCATAAGAACTCCGAAGTTAAAAGTGCTTCGGCGAGAGTAGTACCAGGTTGAGTGACCGACTGGAAAGTCCTCGCCAAACAAAGCCGTGAAGGGAGGATATTGGGTTATGGCCCAATCCCCAGAGCGGACAATATCTTGCTGGGAAAAGAGCTTGTTACACTTACCTTGGATGTTCTCTTCCAAGCTTCAACCAAAGTCAGTGGATGCTCATTCAAAATCAGCCAAAAAGTCTATAAACACCAATAGACATGATTTATAGGCCTAATGATGATTGGCTAGGGTTTAGAGTGGATTGGGTCATCATTTGGGCTTCCTTGCAAGCCATGTCTTTAAGTGGGCTAAACCTTTAACTAAGCCACTTATAACCTACCATCCATCATGCATGCATATAATAAGGTTTAACAAGAAGGTTAATTTTTGTCCAAATAAGTTTTAAATAAAAAAAGTTACACGATTCACGGCTCGGAAAGACAAATTTCTATACGAGCATCATGGTCTCCTTGCTTGAACTTCTAAGTGATTAGGTGCTTTGGTTGGTCCATATCCACAGCTTTGATCTCCCACTTCAAGTCTCTCAAGGTGTCCTCCAAGCCTTGGCACGATCCATTACCTGCAAAAGAAACAAGTGTGTAAGTGCATAGGTTAGTTAAATTATGGGCTTGGTCTCGAGACTGTGTAAGGGCCTATGGGGCACATTATGTAATGTTACCGTCGGGAGAATGTTTGCACTCGGATCAAGTGATGCAAGATTTTATTGTGTCCGTAGGGGATAATAAGTTGCAAGCTGACGTCATAATCATCGACATGAAGGGATAATAGCTCAAGTGGTAGCAGCCAAATGGTTCCCATAGACTATAGCCTGGCAAGTCCTGGGTTCGACTGCAGAAGGCATGAAACTCTACGCCAAGTGGGAGAAGATCATGAGTATGGTTCCCTCGACCTAAGGGAGGATCGTTATAAAAAAGACGTCTTTTTTGTAACGATCCCTCCCTATCAAAAAGTCACAAAATTTTGTAGAATATCTTCCCTTTATATGCTAGTTGTGTAGTTAAAATTTTATACTAATCTGGACACGATGTTTTTTTTTTTACTTTTCAGACCGATTTTGCCCCTATAATAATATAAATGGACATTAAAACTGACAAAAAATTGTACGTAGTCGAAAAGTCACGATATTTTTAAAAATATCTTCTCATGATATGCAAGTTGTGTAGTTAAATTTCAAACTTATACGGACTGGACATTGTTTTCCTTTCGGGCCGATTTTTCCCTTATAATAATGTAAACGGATATTAAAAGTGACAAAAAATCGCACGAAGTCAAAAAGTCACGAAACTTTGCAGAATATCTTCTAATGATATGCTGGTTGTGTAGTAAAAATTTTAGACTAATCCGGACTAGACATTTTTTTTATTTTTCGAACCGATTTTTCCCTTATAATAATTGTAGCACCCGGTTTCTTTATAAATCAAAATAAATTATCAAACGGTGGTATATAATTTTATGATTAAAAATTGAGTGGAATGTTGACTAGGTTATTTAATGACTAGGCAGGGGCAAGATGGTAATTTTAAATTTATATTGTGGATAACGTATTTAAGGAAAGGTGTAGTGAGGTTTAGCCGCCACTGTTTTATTACTCTTACCTCTCAGCTCTGCAGACTACCTCTAGGCGATTTCCCTCCGTTTTTTTTTCCCAACCAAAGTGAGTTTCGATTTAACTACTTGCTGTTCTAGTGCTTAGGTAGCTGAAGGATTGCAATGTATGGGTTTTCGGAAGGCTGCGAGTGAGAGATTTGGGTTTGGGGTTTAGTGATGTATCGGAAATGTTTAATCAGTAGTGTAACACCCCTAATACTGTACCCCATTTTCTCCGTATAAATTTTTCATTTTATTTTATACTTTTTTTTACTTTTCTATGCTTTAAATAAAACTTAATGCGGAATCTAAACTAAAGTTGAAATCAGAACTGAAATCGGAATTAAAACTGAACTTTAAAAGCATTTAAACAAAACCTTTAATAAACAATTAAAACTAAAACATTTAATAAAACAAATAAAAGAAGGGAGGGCAGAATCGGAATTCTGCCCTCGTGAATGAAGCAGCGCTCGGTCGCTGCTCTGTGCAGCGACCGGGCGCTGGTCGCTGCAATGTGTGCAGCGACCAGTCGCTGCTATGTGTGCAGCGACCAGTCGTTGCACACAGCAGCGATTTCGCTCTCTGGAAATTTTTTAGGATTTCCAGAGAGCAAACAACCCTTTTCCTCTAACTTTTTCACCTCTCTAGAACGTGATTCCAGAGAGCAGAACTCAACATTTTTCCTCTATACATCTCCCACAATTTGTTAGCCAAAAACCACTTCTTCCATTCTTACACACAGATCACAAAATACACCCGACACACTTTCAACCGGATCAATTTTAAGAAAACAAATCGCGTGGTTATGTTTAAAAACTGAGTATCCTTCAATACCAAACTTTTACCAAAATACATTTCAAAACATTTTCAAACATCAAAACAACCTATCCACTACCAGGCCAAACATCCTAATATTCTCTATACAGTTTATCATCGATCCAAAATATCTCAAAAACCCCCAAAACCTGTACATACATCCCCACGGGTCAGGTAAGCATCGACTGCGCAACACACCACCGCAATCCATCTTTCGTCAACTGCCTCATGCCTCAGGAGGAGAAAGCTCGTCCTCACCTATTTCCTCGTAAACACCTACACCATACAGACATCTATGAGATAAAAATCTCAGTAAGCTCTAGTAAATGCAAATGCGTGCTGTGCATATGAATCTATAAATCATGCATTCTTTTCTTTACTTTGCTTTACTTTACTTTACTTTACTTTACTTTACTTTACTTTACTTTACTTTGCTTTGCTTTGCTTTGCTTTGCTTTACTTTGCTTTACTTTACTTTACTTTACTTTACTTTACTTTGCTTTGCTTTACTTTACTTTACTTTACTTTACTTTGCTTTGCTTTAAACTGTATACCGATTGCTTTGCTTTGCTATAAACTGTATACCGATTGCTTTGCTTTGCTATAAACTGTATACCGATGGGCCATTTAAACTATATACCGAAGGGTCATTTAAACTGTATACCGAAGGGTCATTTAAACTGTATACCGAAGGGTCATTTAAACTGTATACCGAAGGGTCATTTAAACTATATACCGATGGGTCGTTTAACTATATACCGATGGGTCATTTAAACTATATACCAATGGGTCATTTAAACTATATACCGAAGGGTCATTTAAACTGTATACCGATGGGTCATTTAAACTATATACCGAAGGGTCATTTAAACTGTATACCGAAGGGTCATTCTTTCTTTGCATTTACTTTAAAACATCGTGCAGAAATTCGTTTTTCATGATCTTTAAAAACAAGTGATGCATGAACAGATATGAACATAACATAACTATACGATGCAATAAACAACCAACATGTATACCATCCAGACCGAAACAGAATAACCTATAACAATTTAAAACCAACCTAACTACCCGACCAAAGCAATTAAAACAAACAATCCATTAAGATCCTCGACGCTACATCGAAGTACGGTGTAGGCCAATCGGCCAGAAAAGATCACGAGAACTTACCTCGCGTCCGTTGCAGCTCAAGCTCCGTCCACGAGCGTTGTTTGTCTGAGGCAAACACAACGATCATCAATATCACGTTTTTAAACTTCTAATCGTCCGAATTCAACATAGCCTTAACTAAGGAAACTTCCTAAAGCTTTAATCCAATTCATTGAGCTATTTAATCGAGTAATTTCACGCTCGGCACCTCAAATCTCGATTTACGTATCTTCCCGAAAAACCCCAGATTTCTCAATTTTTAACATTTTCTCAATTGATTTAACTTCGTCCAATAACGTCCAATACGTTCAATATATACCTAATCACGGCTAACCTATTAATTACGAACCCTAATTCGCGTTTTTAACCGAAACCCTAAACGAACCTAATCGTTTAAAACTCCGTAAATACCGAAATAAAAGCTCTAGGATTGTAGGTTCATACCTAGAACGTCGATTGGAGGAAGAAACGTGAAGGAAACGGAACGAACGGAGGTCGGATTGGAGGAAAACGTCGCGCGGGCAGGGAGGAGGCCGCGAGCTTCTTCTCTGGAAATCGCAGAAGGAAACAAAAATGAAGAAGAAAGGTTTTTAGGTTATTTTATAAATTGATTCGGCAAATTACTAAAATGCCCTTCCATAGTTTTATATTGATTTCATCTTTCGGTTCGTAAATCGTCCAACTGTTCGGATTCTCCAAACCTCCTAATTTCACCAATAAGTCCAACTTATTATTTATGATTTAATAAAACTGTCCGTTCGCGATTTGGACCTCGTTTGCTATTTTTACTAAAACGTCATTTACATTTCGATAAATGTATTTACTCGGAATATAGCGTCTAAACTCCGAAAATTCTCATAATTTTCTTAAAATTCCTATTAATCATTAGGATCATAATGACGCTTTCTTTTCGAGAAACGGAATTGATTTGACATATTTACTAAAATGCCATTTATATTAAAATAATAATATCCCAAAAAGCCGGGATATTACAAGTAGAGTCCCAAACCGGCTTCCTTAGACTTCAGGGTAGTTAGATAAAGTCTAGTGGGGATTTAATCTATAATCTGTCGATGGTTTTAGGTGAGCAGATTTCTGGAGTAGCATATAGCCGAGCGATTTCCAGGAGACCAGGTAAGTAAAGTATTGTGTGTGCCCTCGGGCCTACATCACAAAACAGTAGGTTTTTGCATGTTTGAGTATTTTTTATATGTCATGCATCATGAATTTGAAAGAAAATGAAAATGAATTTTCATGTATCATATGGAAAGGCGAGTTCAGATTGACAGGCATTGGCGGTTAAGGGAACTAATCCACCCCTTAATTGATGAAGAGGATTTATAACATTGGGAGAACTGATCCCACTCCCAAGGGAATTGAGGGATCAGAACAGCTATTAAGGGACCTCATCCACCCCTTAACTAATGAAGAGGATGTAGACATTGGGAGAATTGATCCCACTCCCAAGGGAATCATAGGATCTGATCAGTAAACAAACGATGTACAACTGAGATGAGAAAGTAGAAACCGTATATTCAGGATTTTGTTTCAGCATGTCATTTCATTATTTCTTTACTTACTTAGCATTAGGCTAATAGATGAGTTTTGTGATGTAGGTGTTGAGGATACCACAGGTGAATTTCCTGAGTGCACAGATGATTAGGTGTGGTTGGAGGAGCACATCCATGTCTCGGCTTGGTAAACTGATGAGGCGGGTTAACTGGTGTCGGCAGTTGTTGAGGTTTAGTTGATAATGATCAAGTCTGAGTATGTTGAGTTTTCATGACAGTAGAAATATCAGTATTTCGAATACGTTTTGAGATTTACTGGTACTAGCAATCTGTTGAGTTTTAAATGCTGATTTTCACTGGATTTGATTAATGCTATGGTTTGAGTTGTTTCTGAATGGTCTTGGAGAAGCAAGTAAATTCCTTTCTATAGTTAGTGTTGTGTTTCCTCTCTATCGGAAGATGACTTCAGAAAAGTCACCGGATGATGTCGAGTGTTTTAGTCATCTGGTGATGTCGAGCGTTTTGCTTGTCGGATGATAAGGGTTAAGTCGTTTGTCGAATAGTCACCGGATGATATAAGCGTTATGTTTGTCGTCTAGTGACCGGGCGATGTGTGAATTATGTTTGTCGTCTAGTGACCGGGCGATGTGTGAATTATGTTTGTCGTCTAGTGACCGGGCGATGTGTGTATTATGTTTGTCGTTTAGTGACCGGGCGATGTGCGTATTATTTTGTAGTCTAGTGCTCGGGTGAGGTGAGATCTGAGGTGTGTTTATCACCGGGCTATATTTAATTGCTCACGCGAGAAGCACACGTGCACCGGATGATGTCTTCTTATTTCACCGGTGGATGTAGAGTAAAGTCGATCGGATGAAGAAAATCATCCGGCTGACGTCACCGGTAGATGAAGGAGTTTATTTTGTCATTTAGTGACTGGTGGATGTCTTTCGATAGACTGACCGGATGACAAATCTTGTGTTTTGTCGTTTAGTGACCGGTGGATGTCTTCAAATAGCTTTCCCCCTCTCGTTGACTTTATTCAGCGGACGATGAATTTGACTTTTGCAACCTTTAAAGTATTTTCACGAGTTTAACCTTTGTTTCTTAACCGATTGTTTCTTAACATTCCCAACGATTATTTTAACATGGTTTTGGTTAATTTTATTTTTGTTTAAACGATTTTCCGCTGCAAGTTTCCATGTTTTATCAAATGTCCAAATTTTGAATTTTGTACGAAGTTTTAAATTTGGTCCAAGCTTTCTTAGTAATTATTCAGGTTTATGAGTAACAAACCGGGTTCAGTAAAACTCGGGGCGCCACAGCATGGTATCAGAGACATTCAGTTAAACCGTTCAAAAGATTACTCATCAGTGCCAATCGTTGCATGGAAGTGCTCCAACGATTGTAAGTGTTTATGTTAGCCTTAGTAACTAGATGTTTATGAAAGTAATTAACCTTATACAAGAATCCAGTATAATGGCTAGACGCCCAGGAAGACCTAGAGTGCCTAGAGAAATGCCAAATGTGAGAGGTGAAGAGGAGCCTAGTGTGATTAGGCAGCTGACAGATTTGGTGCGTCAACAGACTGACATAGTGCGACAACAGTCCGACCAATTAGGAGTGTTATTGAACCAGGAAGCACAAGGAAGTGCCAACTCGGGCCATGGCTATGAGCATTCAGGGGACTGATTTCGCAGGCTTCAACCGCCCACATTTGATGGAAGATCATCTAACCCGATTGTTGCTGAAGAATGGATGAGGAAGATTGAAAGCATGCTCCGATGTGCCAACGTTGGAGAAGGAGATAAGGTCACCCTGACAACGTTTCATTTTGCTGGAGACGCCCAGCTTTGGTGGGAGACAATTGAGACCACCACTGATATTTTGACTATGACTTGGTCTCAGTTTAAGGACACCTCTTTGAGAAGTATTTTAACAGCACGGTTCAGGCTGCGAAGAAGGTGGAATTCATGAACTTGAAGCAGACAGGGTCTGTGACGGAGTATGTTAGACAATTTGAGTCCCTGTCCAGATTCGCTGGACACTTTATTCACAGGAACGAAGATAAGGTGTTTCAATTTATGAATGGACTGAAGCCAGAGGTGTACAGAGGGGTCAAGTATTCAGGTTTTAAAGGTTTGCCTTTTTGTGAAGTTGTGTCCACAGCCCTGGAGGTGGAGGAAGCCGAGATGAAATGTTCTGAGCCGAAGGAAGCCCCACGAAAGTTTGTTCAACCCCAACAACAGAGAGAGTGAAGAGGCCAAGCGAGGGCCAGTATAGTCAAGGAATGGGAAAGAAAGTACCAGATACTAAGATGTTTCCTCAGTGCCCAAAGTGTTCGAAGAACCACCCGAGCGAGTGCAGATTTGGAACAAATAAGTGTTTTAACTGTGAAGAGGTTGGACACTCGTTCAGGGATTGCCCAAAGCCTAGAATCACCCGTTGCTTCAACTGCAATAAAGTCGGCCATATCAACAGAGACTGCCCAGCCCTGAAGGGCGGACCTGCCAAGATTAAGCCAAGAATATTCTCCATGATGGAGTTAGGTGATGAGGACCAGCCTGCTGTAGTATCAGGTACTATATTGGTTAACTCTATACCTGCTTTTACTTTGATAGATTCAGGTGCAACACATTCTTTTGTAGCCTCTACTTTTGCTGATAAGTTAGATGTACGGTTCACTTCCTCTGAGCATGTGTTTAATGTAGCATTACCCTCTGGTGAACGCATGCACTCTAACCAAGTGATGCCTGATAGCATTGTATTAGTAGGAAACATGAATTTGCCTGCCGATCTCATCATTATGGACATAACGGGATTTGATGTAATCTTAGGGATGGATTGGTTGTTTAAGCATTTTGCCACAATAGATTGTAGGACTGGAATTGTTAGTTTTCAACCCCTGGAGGTTTAAACCATACTTTCCAAGCTCTGAAGAAGAGTAAGGAAATGACTGTAATGACTTCTGTTAATTGTAAACCCTCCCCATGCAGAGAGTATCTGTGCTTTTTGGCCAGTGTTTTAGACACACAACTAGTAGAAAAATCAAGCCCCAAAAATGTCTTAGTTGTCCAAGACTTCCCTGAAGTATTCCTAGATGACCTTCCTGGCTTGCCACCAGATAGGGAAATTGAATTTGTGGTAGATGTTTACCCCGGCGCCGAGCCTGTGTCCAAGAATCCATATAGACTAGCACCAACCGAACTTAAAGAATTGAAGAAACAGTTAGAGGATTTGTTGGAGAAGGGGTTCATACGCCCTAGCTTTTCACCTGGGGTGCACCTGTCCTTTTTGTCAAAAAGAAAGATGGACCAATGCGTATGTGCATAGACTACAGAGAATTGAATAAACTAACTGTCAAGAACAAGTATCCACTGCCGAGGATTGATGATCTATTTGATCAGCTTAAGGGTGCAAGAGTTTTCTCTAAGATTGACCTTAGGTCCGGTTATTACCAGTTGAAGGTCAAATCTGAAGATATCCCAAAGACTGCCTTTCGCACAAGATATGGACATTATGAGTTTTTGGTTATGTCTTTTGGCTTGACGAATGCGCCAGCAGCCTTCATGGATCTCATGAATAGGGTGTTTCACAAATATTTGGACAAGTTTGTCATTGTGTTCATAGATGACATTCTAATCTATTCTATAACTAAGGATGAGCATGCAAGGCATTTGGGTTTGGTGTTGGAAGTACTTAGACAGCACCAACTTTATGTTAAGTTTTCCAAGTGTGAATTTTGGTTGGACCAAGTTCACTTTTTAGGACACGTCATCTCTGGAGATGGCATATCTGTGGATCCAGCTAAGGTTCAAGCAGTTAAGGGATGGCCCCAACCGAAGAATGCTACGAATATCAGAAGTTTCCTTGGACTTGCAGGGTATTATAGAAAGTTCATTGAAGGATTTTCAAAGATCGCTACGCCCCTTACTAAGTTAACCAGGAAAAATGTGAAGTATATATGGACTGATGAATGTGAACATAGTTTTATGACCTTAAAACAGAAACTAACCAATGCTCCAATTTTAACCCTTCCAGCTGAAGATGGTAAATTTAGTATCTATTGTGATGCTTCCAAAATTGGTCTTGGTTGTGTGTTAATGCAGAATGGTAAAGTAATAGCTTATGCCTCTAGACAGTTGAAAACGCATGAGAAGAACTACCCTACCCATGACTTAGAATTAGCTGCAGTTGTATTTGCACTTAAGATTTGGAGGCATTACTTGTATGGACAATCCTGTGAGATATTTTCAGATCATAAGAGCCTAAAGTACATCTTCACGCAAAAAGAACTGAATATGAGGCAACGTAGGTGGTTAGAGTTTGTCAAAGATTATGATTTTGAGATCAAGTACCACCCTGGCAAGGCGAATGTAGTGGCAGACGCTTTGAGTAGAGTGACTCTTTTAGTTTCTGCTTTGATTCTAGACATACCGATAGCTTTGGAGACAGAATTCCAAAGATTTAACCTGGAAGCTGTGTCAAATGTGCCAGCCATGCTTTCGGCCTTGTCTTTGTGGCCAACTATTTTGGAGAAAATAAAGGAGGTCCAAATGAATGACACTGAGTGTAATAGGTATAGGTTGTGCATAGATTCCACTGGTAAGTCGGAATTCAACTGCTCAGCTGATGGAATTCTCAAGTTTCGAAATAGATGGTTTGTTCCGGTCGATACCGAGCTTAGGAGGGAGATCCTATCCGAGGCACATTCCTCCAGATTTTCAGTTCATCCTGGAAGTACGAAAATGTACAGAGATCTCAAGCGGCATTATTGGTGGCCAGGTATGAAGAGAAGTGTGGCGGAGTATGTGGGGTCATGTCTGGTCTGCCAGCAAGTCAAGGCTGAACATCAGAGAGCCTCAGGATTATTGCAACCCTTACCAGTTCCTGAGTGGAAATGGGAACAGATAGCAATGGATTTTGTCGTTGGATTACCTAGGACAACAAAGAGACATGATGCAATTTGGGTTATAGTTGATCGTCTAACCAAATCTGCTCATTTCCTGCCAATAAAGACAACTTACTCGATGGATCAGCTTGCTGAATTGTACATGCAAGAGATTGTTAGATTGCATGGAGTTCCTTGTACCATAGTTTCAGATCGAGATTCCAGGTTTACGTCCAAGTTTTGGAAAAGTTTGCACAAAGCTATGGGAACACAGCTTAGTTTTAGCACAGCTTTCCACCCTCAAACTGATGGACAATCCGAGAGAACCATTCAGACCTTAGAAGATATGCTCCGAGCATGCACACTGGATTTTCAAGGATCTTGGAGTAGATATTTACCATTGGTCGAGTTCTCTTACAACAACAGTTTTCAAGCAACAATAGGAATGGCACCGTATGAAGCCTTGTATGGACGAAAATGCAGATCTCCTTTGTACTGGGATGAAGTTGGAGAAGCACAGTTGCTTGGTCCTGACATCGTGCAGCAGACTGTGGAGAAGGTTGCCCTCATCCAACAGAGAATTTTGGCAGCTCAGAGTCAACAGAAAAGTTATGCAGATTGCAGGCGTAGAGAATTGGAATTTTCGATTGGTGATGAAGTTTTTCTTAAGGTGTCACCATTCAAAGGAGTCGTGAGATTTGGGAAGAGAGGAAAGTTGAACCCCAGGTATATTGGACCATTCTCGATCTTGAAAAGGATTGGGAAAACAGCCTACCAGCTACAGCTACCAACCTCTATGGAAGGAATCCATGATGTGTTTCATATCTCCATGCTTAAGAAATGTGTACGAGACCCTTCTCAAATTGTGGAACAGCAGAGTATCGAAGTTCATCCTACACTTACATATGAGGAGAAACCAGTGAGGATCTTAGACTACGCAGTGAAGGTATTGCGCAACAAAGAGGTTCCACTAGTGAAAGTCTTATGGCACAACCAGAATGTAGAGGAGACAACCTGGGAGCGCCAGCAGGACATGATGGACCAGTATCCAGAACTATTCAGGTACTGAATTTTGAGGACAAAATTATTTTAAGGAGAGTAGATTGTAGCACCCGGTTTCTTTATAAATCAAAATAAGTTATCAAACGGTGGTATATAATTTTATGATTAAAAATTGAGTGGAATGTTGACTAGGTTATTTAATGACTAGACAGGGGCAAGATGGTAATTTCGAATTTATATTGTGGATAACATATTTAAGGAAAGGTGTAGTGAGGTTTAGCCGCCACTGTTTTATTACTCTTACCTCTCAGCTCTGCAGACTACCTCTAGGCGATTCCCCTCCGTTTTTTTTTTCCAACCAAGGTGAGTTTCGATTTAACTACTTGCTGTTCTAGTGCTTAGGTAGCTGAAGGATTGCAATGTATGGGTTTTCGGAAGGCTGCGAGTGAGAGATTTGGGTTTGGGGTTTAGTGATGTATCGGAAATGTTTAATCAGTAGAGCCCCAAACCGGCTTCCTTAGACTTCAGGGTAGTTAGATAAAGTCTAGTGGGGATCTAATCTATAATCTGTCGATGGTTTTAGGTGAGCAGATTTCTGGAGTAGCATATAGCCGAGCGATTTCCAGGAGACCAGGTAAGTAAAGTATTGTGTGTGCCCTCGGGCCTACATCACAAACAGTAGGTTTTTGCATGTTTGAGTATTTTCTGTATGTCATGCATCATGAATTTGAAAGAAAACGAAAATGAATTTTCATGTATCATATGGAAAGGCGAGTTCAGATTGACAGGCATTGGCGGTTAAGGGAACTAATCCACCCCTTAATTGATGAAGAGGATTTATAACATTGGGAGAACTGATCCCACTCCCAAGGGAATTGAGGGATCAGAACAGCTATTAAGGGACCTCATCCACCCCTTAACTAATGAAGAGGATGTAGACATTGGGAGAATTGATCCCACTCCCAAGGGAATCATGGGATCTGATCAGTAAACAAACGATGTACAACTGAGATGAGAAAGTAGAAACCGCATATTCAGGATTTTGTTTCAGCATGTCATTTCATTATTTCTTTACTTACTTAGCATTAGGCTAATAGATGAGTTTTGTGATGTAGGTGTTGAGGATACCACAGGTGAATTTCCTGAGTGCACAGATGATTAGGTGTGGTTGGAGGAGCACATCCATGTCTCGGCTTGGTAAACTGATGAGGCGGGTTAACTGGTGTCGGCAGTTGTTGAGGTTTAGTTGATAATGATCAAGTCTGAGTATGTTGAGTTTTCATGACAGTAGAAATATCAGTATTTCGAATACGTTTTGAGATTTACTGGTACTAGCAATCTGTTGAGTTTTAAATGTTGATTTTCACTGGATTTGATTAATGCTATGGTTTGAGTTGTTTCTGAATGGTCTTGGAGAAGCAAGTAAATTTCTTTCTATAGTTAGTGTTGTGTTTCCTCTCTATCGGAAGATGACTTCAGAAAAGTCACCGGATGATGTCGAGTGTTTTAGTCATCTGGCGATGTCGAGCGTTTTGCTCGTCGGATGATAAGGGTTAAGTCGTTTGTCGAATAGTCACCGGATGATATAAGCGTTATGTTTGTCGTCTAGTGACCGGGCGATGTGTGAATTATGTTTGTCGTCTAGTGACCGGGCGATGTGTGAATTATGTTTGTCGTCTAGTGACCGGGCGATGTGTGTATTATGTTTGTCGTTTAGTGACCGGGCGATGTGCGTATTATTTTGTAGTCTAGTGCTCGGGTGAGGTGAGATCTGAGGTGTGTTTATCACCGGGCTATATTTAATTGCTCACGCGAGAAGCACACGTGCACCGGATGATGTCTTCTTATTTCACCAGTGGATGTAGAGTAAAGTCGATCGGATGAAGGAAATCATCCGGCTGACGTCACCGGTAGATGAAGGATTTTATTTTGTCGTTTAGTGACCGGTGGATGTCTTTCGATAGACTGACCGGATGACAAATCTTGTGTTTTGTCGTTTAGTGACCGGTGGATGTCTTCAAATAGCTTTCCCCCTCTCGTTGACTTTATTCAGCGGACGTTGAATTTGACTTTTGCAACCTTTAAAGTATTTTCACGAGTTTAACCTTTGTTTCTTAACCGATTGTTTCTTAACATTCCCAACGATTATTTTAACATGGTTTTGATTAATTTTATTTTTGTTTAAACGATTTTCCACTGCAAGTTTCCATGTTTTATCAAATGTCCAAATTTTGAATTTTGTACGAAGTTTTAAATTTGGTCCAAGCTTTCTTAGTAATTATTCGGGTTTATGAGTAACAAACCGGGTTCAGTAAAACTCGGGGCGCCACAATAATGTAAACGGATATTAAAACTAACAAAAAATCGCACGAAGTCGAAAAGTAAGGAAACTTTGCTGAATATCATCTTATGATATGCTGGTTGTGTAATTAAAATTTCAAAATAATCCAGACCGGACATTTTTTTCCTTTTCGGACTGATTTTGCCCTATAATAACATAAACAGACTTTAAAAATGACAATAAATCGCACGAAGTGTAAAAGTAACGAAACTTTACCGAATATCTTCCCATGATATGTGCTAGTTGTGTAGTTAAAATTTCAACCTAATTTGGACCCGACATTTTTTTTCCTTTTCGGATCGATTTTGCGACTATAATAACATAAACCTACATTAAAGCAGGTTGTGTACTTCAAATTTCAGACTAATCCAAACCCAACAATTTTTTCCTTTCCAGATCGAATTTGTCTCTATGATAACGTAATGGACATTAGAAATGAAAAAAATAGCACGAAGTCGAAAACTCACGAAACTTTGCAGAATATCTTCTCATGATATGTTGGTTCTGTAGTTAAAATTTCAGACTAATCCGAACTAGAAATTTTTTTTCTTTCCGGACTAATTTTTCCCATATCATAACGTAAACGTATATTAAAAATGACAAAAAATTACACGAAATTGCACAAAATTGAAAAGTCATGATACTTTGTAGAATATATTCTCATGATATGCTAGTTGTGTAGTTAAAATTTCATACTTATACAGACCGGATATTTTTTTCCTTTCCAGATCGAATTTGCCTGTAAAATAACATAATGGACATTATAAATGACAAAAAATATCACGAAGCCAAAAAGTTACAAAACTTTGCAGAATATCTTCTCATGATATATTGCTTGTGTTGTTAAAATTTCAGAATAATACGAACCGGATATTTTTTTCCATTTCGGATAGAAGTTGCCCCTATAATAACATAATGAATATTAAAATTGACAAAAAATATTACGAAGTCGAAAAGTCACAAAATTTTGCAAAATTTATTATCATGATATGTTGCTTGTGTAATTAAAATTTCATACTAATCTGGACCAGACATTTGTTTTCTTTTCAAGAACCATTTTTCCCATATAATAAAGTAAACAGAAATAAAAAAATGACAAAAAATCACACGAAGTCAAAAAGTAATAAAACTTTGCAGAATATCTTGTCATGATATGCTGGTTTATGTAATTAAATTTAGACTAATCCTTACTGGACTTTTTTTTTCCTTTCCGGACCTATTTTTCCCCTATAATAATGTAAACGTACATTAAAAATAACCAAAAATTCGAAATCAAAAAGTCACGAATCTTTGCAAAATATCTTCTCATGATATGCGGGTTGTATAGTTAAAATTTCTGTTTAATTCAGACCTGACATTATATTTCCTTTCCGGACGATTTTACCTCTATGATAACTTAATAGATATTAAAAATGACAAAAAATAGCACGAAGTCAAAAGTCACATAACTTTGTACAATATATTCTCATGATATGCAGGCTGTGCAGTTAAAATTTCAAATTAATCTGGACTGAAATTTTTTTCTTTCAGAACATTAAAATTAACAAAAAATTGCATGAAGTTGAAAAATAACGATACTTTGCTGAATATCTTCTTATGATATGCTGGTTGTATAGTTAAAATTTCAAACTAATCCTGACCAAATATTTTTTTTTCTTTCCGAACCGATTTTGCTCCCTTAATAACGTAAACAGACATTAAAAATGACAAAAAATCACACGAATTCGAACAGTCACGAAACTTTGCAGAATATGTTCTCTTTATATGCTGATTGTGTAATTAAAATTTCTCCAAAATGGCTCACTTCTTAGCATGTAACAAGATTGATGATGTTATAGTCATTGCTGATTTATTTTTTAAAGAGGTTGTGCGATTATATGGAGTTCCTCATTCCATTCTATCCAATCTGGACACCAAGTTCCTAAGTTCATTCTATCGTACTCTTTGGGGAAAACTTAGTACTAAACTTAAATTTAGTACATCATTCCACCTCCAAACAAATGGGCAAACAGAGGTAGTTAATCGAATGTCGAAAACTCTCTTGCGCAGCGTATTGGGCAAAAGAATTACAGATTGGGAAAAACGGTTACTCCATGTGGAGTTTGCATATAACCGAAGTGTTCATTCTTCTACAAACTTGCCTCCATTTGAGGTCGTATACGGGTTTGTACCCCTTATCTCATTAGACCTTGTTCCTATACCGCTCCAAGACCTCGCCAATCCAGGCGGTGCGCTCCAAGACCTCGCCAATCCAGGCGGTGTTGAAAAAGCCAAACAGGTAAAGAAATTGCATGAAGCAATTCAAAAAACTTTGCAAAAAAAGAATGTAGCTATTGCAAAGAGAGCCAACAAAGGAAGAAAAGAAAAAATTTTCGAGGTGGGTGACCTAGTCTGGCTCCATTTAAGAAAAGAATGTTTTCTTCAGCAGAGGAAGTCCAAATGGCTTCCTCAGGCTGAAAGACCGTTTCGTGTGGCACAAAGGATTAACCCCAATGTTTACAAGTTGGATTTGCCAGGAGAATATTCAGCTTCAGCAACCTTCAATGTCCAAGATTTGTCCCCTTACATTAGCGATGAGCAGATTAGATTAGTGGATAATGTTCCTGTAACGCCGGGGATTTTTGGTATTCTGCTTCTAATGTTATATTCGTAAATAGAGGAATTTAAGGTCGTTTTACAAGCAGAAAGTTTTGTTAGAACCCTAGGAATTAATTTGGATATTTAGTGGAATAAGAAAATTTTGGAGAATCCAAATCGATAGGATAAATAGCGAAATAGGTAGAGAATTAAGTGGAGGGGCAAAATGGTAATTAGGTAAGTTAAAATTATAAAAAAACCAAACCCCCATCCCCTTCCTTCACGACTTCGCTCTGCAGATTGAAATTTCTCTTCCCCTTGGCGATTTTTGTTCTCCCTCGACGTTTCTCCTTTGGCCGGCGATTCTTCTTCTCCTCAATGACGATTCCTTTCTGTTTCCTTCAACGATCAAAGCCGTAGGTAAGGTTTATGAACTCTAGACATTTAGTTTCCGGTATTAGGGTTGAGAATAGTTAGGGTTTTGATTTAAGGTTTTGAAAATTTTAAGTTTATGTTAGAAATTGATAGTTTTGCAATATTAATGTCCATTGATGATGTATTTATGGTTATTGTTGGTAGTTGAGAAGAAATAATAATATATTGGTTGATTTTATTGGGTTGAGTTTTGTTGTTGGAGAGTATAAACACCATTAATACTAGCTTAAGGAAGTTGTGAGCCCAAGATGCTTGGTAAAATGCTAGAAAGAGATAAACCAAAGTTTTAGAAAATTTGTCTTAGCTAGGAGTTTCGTTTAGTTTCGGAGTTCGGTTGTTTAGGACTGATTCTAATGATGAATTGTGAAATATCTTAGGTGAACCAAGCTTAAGGAAGGTACTCGGCTTGCTAAGGACGCCAAGTAAGTGTGTGTTAGGTTTCCGGCCCTTAAGGCCCTACATTGTGACGATGCTAGGTTAATTGAGTTTTGTTGATTGTGGGGCTTCGACGAGTCGGGTAGCTTAGGATGTTAGTTACTCGTACGTTTCACGTTTGATGAGAGTTATGTTTGGTTATGAATTGTCTTTGATGATTGTTCATTGTTCTAAGCGCATTTCCTCTCATGCATCATGTTTTCCTTCAATGGCATATGAAATATTTTTACATGCATGTTTTCATGATAAAGGAAGTAAAGAATATGTAATGTATGTAATGGTTAAGTGTGGGTAGCGTATGATTAAGGCAGGGCACGTTCATGGCAACTCACGGGACGAGGCAAATACACCTAGTAAATGGATACTCACGGGGCAAGTTATGTGGTCTACGGGGTAGGCAGGGTGGTGACTGTGCCTACTCTGCATGGATTCCCCTTATTCTCATGTTATGTAACGTTAAAGAAATGAATTGAACATGTTTTCGTGAGATCATACATTCATGTATATGTTTATTGTTTAGTGCACCCCTTACTTAGCGTTAGGCTTATCGTTTAAATCGTATGATGTAGGTAACGAAGTCGAAGGTGAGTAACCTCCTCCATATGCCAACGTATAAGGCGGTCGACGGGTGGTGCTCGTGGCGGGCATGGGAGGTGCTGGCACGGCTTATTTGATCCGTGGGTGTGCTCCGAGCGTTTTGGGTGCTGTATGTACAGGTATTAGGATTAGATGTGAATAATGTCTATATTTTGGATGATTAGTAGATAGCTTGGAGTTATTGTCTTTTGATGGATTTAGGAATGGGTTTACCCTTAAGATGTTTTTATGTGTTTTTTCGCTGTGTGTTTTGATATGGATGAAATGAATTAGGTGTTGGATTGATTTGATGATTAGAGTACGGAGAATTGTAAATAAAGATGTGTATTTTACGTGGAGATGTTTATGGATGAATTAAGGATATTTTTATGATTGGCGTTATAGGTAAATTAGGTGGAGATAGATGGGTAAATTTAAGATTTAAAATGGTTGACATTAGTAGGAAAAAGTTGGAGAAAAGTAAAGAGAAAGGAAAAAAGGGAGGGAAGGAGGTGTTGAACACGCGCTGGGCACGCGGTGTAACACCCGAGAATTTTTCCTCAGTTTAATTAATCGAAAGAATTGGAGAGAAAATAATAAAAAGGTAAAGTAATTAAAAGTGAATAAATTGGTTGAACTAAAATGTTTATTAAATTAGGTTCGTGAAATTACGCCGTGAGTTATAATTAAGAACGGGATTTAACAAAAGTCGAAATGGTCGAAAACACGGGAGGGCAAAACGGTAAATGATGATTTATAGTAATAGAAATTATTATTAATTATTATCATTATTATTATTATTATTATTAATAAAACATAAAAACAGCAGAATGGCCTTCGAGCCCGCGCGAGCGAGAACAGGGGAGACGAGAGAGAGGAACGGCGACGCGGCGCCGTTCACCGGCGATGTCCGACGTCTTCCGGCCAGACGGCGGCGACGAGCGAGCTCCGGCCCATCTCTGCGCACAAACCGAACGGTAAGCTCGATTTTGCCCTGTTTTCGGTTCGATTTAGGGCCGTGAAGGACGAGCTCGATTGAGCTCTGATTTCCGGCGGCTTTTGGCCGTTCTTGGCGTCAAATGGCCGAGCTTAACGCCGGCAATGGTTGTCGAGCAATGGTGGCTCAGTTCTAGCGAAAATTCAGTGAATCCAGAATTGGGGATTTCGGGATTTCTGTGAATAGCCTCTAAATTTTGATTAGTTTATGTTAATTAGGTATGAGGGGGATTGATTGGTGAGGAAATTGGTGTAAATTGATGAAAAATCGAAATGGGGAAATTTCCCGGGTTAGGGCAGTTCGGGTTTTGCTGCATTTGACCTAGCTACGGTCGATTGTTTTAAAATTCCTTTTGGCAGGTTAAAATAGGTTATTAGAGGAGTACGTGGCCGCTGGAATCGTTCGATTCCGATATCGGACGCAAAAGTTACGCGCGTTTGAAGTTTTGGGTCGGTTTTACCAAACCCGAATTAGTGGCCCGTTTAGTTTAGTTTTAGTTGGATTAGGCTATAAATAATAGTTTGAAAGTAAATTGGTGAATGTGGGCTTAATTTTAATAAAGTTTGAATATTTGTCGTAGGTCGAGCCGTAGGTGGACAAGTAACCGAGTAGCCCCAGCGAGCTACAGAAGACAGGTAAGTTCTCGTGATTCTTCTCTGGCCGATTGGCCTACACCGTACGTCGAATGTTGTCTCGAGGATTTTGGTGACGCATATGTTTATTTAATTTGGTTGGGTAGACAGGTCTAGTTGTTTTATAGGTTATAGGTTATGTTTTACAGTCTTGATGGTATACGTTATTGCTTGTTTACTTTAAGATATGAACTGTTGACGCATCACGTGTTTTAAAGAAAAGCATGAAAATGAATTTCCATACATTGTTTAAAGATAACGTACAGTTTAAAATGGGCCGTAAGGCATATAGTTAAAAAATGGGCCGTAAGGCATATAGGCCGAAAGGCATACAGGCCGAAAGGCATACAGTTTACAGGTCACGCGAGGTGGGGCTCAGGCACAGCTGTACGTGATGTAAGCGTGTACCCCCCGCCTCTAGCTGGAAAGAGTAGTCCGCCCGCTGGATGAGCTCTCTCCGGTTAGAGGGATAGGATCTCGGTGACACCTATAGTGCAAAGCATAGCATAGCATAGCATGACATAGCATACCATAGCATAGCATTTGCATTTACGAGTCTTACTGGGATTTCATCTCATAGTGTGTATGTATGGTGTAGGTGATCTAGATATCGAGGAACCAGGTGAGGATGGGATCCCTCCTCCCGAGGCTTGAGTCCAGTTGATAGACAATGGCTGCGGTGGTGTGTTGCGCAGTCGACGCTTATCCGACCCGTGGGGACAGTATGTATAGATTTTTTAGGGTTTTGGGATACTTTGGATTGATAATTGTATAGACGTTTTAGGATGCTTGTTTCTGGTTAGGTGTTAGATTCGTATTTGATGTTTTAAACGTTTTCATTGGAACCTGTTTTATAAACTGTTTTTGTAAAGTTTTATGGGATTGTTTGATGATAGTTGATAGGTTGGTATTTTGATAGATCGATGTACAAAGGTTTAGGCAAACTTTTTATAAAGCGTTTTTGTTAATTCAGTTATTTGAATGGTATGGAACTGCTTGGTATTTTCTTTGAAACAGGAGGGAATGTTAAACTTTTAAACGGAACCATGCAGTTCGTTTTCACGGAAAATGTGTTTTGTTTAATTATGTCTCGAGTCGTTTTGAGCGAGATTATGGATATGTAGGAGTATCGGTGGTTTGAAGTTAAGTTGTATCGTAAAGTGTATGTTTGTGATGTAGATAGAATTGGGTTAGTGAAATGGTTTGTATTTTATAGGTGTTTGAGTACGTGATCGTTTAAATAATTGTTTTGTAATTATTTTAAACGTTTTATTAATTTGTTTTCCACTTAAACGCTAAGTATAAAAGAAAAAGAAGAATTTCGTACGGGAAATTAGGAATAGTATGAGGGGCGTTACAATTATGGTATCAGAGCCCCCGGGTTTTAAAATCGGTTCTGTAGACTGCTCGACTGCACAGCCACTACGCGGACATTCTTCATCAACTGTAAGTATGTTTATAGCTTTATTTGATTTTCCTTTCCTAGAGTATTTGTTTTATTAACTTTAATAGGAGTTGTATAAAATGGTGCGTCGAGGAAATGACCGAGACAACCGAGACGTTACGATAGACCATCTTAAAGAGTTTATCGCCCAACAATCCCAACTCATTGACCAATAAGCGCAGCTTATAAATAGACAATCTCGTCAGCTTGGGATGTTGACGAACCGAGAGCAACCCTAGAATCTAAGGACTAGTCACTCCCAATGACCTCGGCACGAAAAAGGGGTGGGCGAAAAAAAAAAAAAAAAAAATCAAACAAAGCCGACGAAAGCGCATACAAGGAACTTCTCGTAGACCTCTGTGTCCTAAACGCCAGAAGGAACACTATGGCAATTAGGCACAAAAAGGTGCTTTAGATGTGGAGTGATCGGTTACTACAACAGGGAGTACCCGAGGCCTGGTAGGGATAAGAAGAAGGTTACATTGAGGATAATTGCCCAGAACAAAGACGAGGATAACGGCCAACCTTCAGCTGTTTTAGGTATAGTTTTATTTCGACGGTTAATGGAGTGAAAGATATTAGAGTAGAAAGTTAAAAGTTGGAGTTGATAATTAGGTAATAGGTTGAAATAAGCTTAAGAATAGAGAGGGGATGACGTAGACTTTGAATCAAAGAAGGATAGAGTTGTGCGTTAAGGTTCATGACCCGGCATGCCTGTGGGAATTGAACAATTGAGATTCAATTACCATGAGAGGGGTACAATTTATGGGATACAAGATTTAAATAAATGAGAACTAGACCCTAATTGACAGACCCATAGAGTTTAGAATGTGATCAATCAAGGAGGAATTTGAAGTCTAGGGAATGTTCTAGATTGTCAAGGTGTCGTTAGTATGTACAAGTAAATAAGAAAACATAGTAGGAATTTAAATAACTTAGATCCACGAGAAGTTGGGAGCACCTAGACAAAGGTGACACTCAAGAATTTGGTTTAAGTAGATTTTTGAAAGGCGTGCAATGTGTCGATACCTTTTGTAAAAGGAGTGATGGAACGATACAACGTTGTTGGTGTAATATCTAAGCGGTTACGTAGGGGTGTTGGTATCGACCTGTATCGATGAAGAAAATAAGGGTAATTACTCGGAGTTGGAAGGTTAGCGAATCCGAGACAATAAAGGGTTAGAGTTATATGAAAAGTAATATGCGAGTGATACTCAGATTACTGAAATTGGTCAATTTCTAGGGAATAAGTGCCGTCCTAGAAGACTGACAAATAAAGGACAATTGCCAGCTCGTGAAAAGACTTTGACCGACACATTGTAAGGGGGGGAGACTTGGAGAAGTTAAGAATAATCGACGAGTCAGGGACGCGTCAAACAGTTAGTGTTGCTTGATTAGATTATGAAGCAAAAGATATAGGAGTTAAGCTGTGAACCTATAGTTGGTACAATTTAAGTTAGGAGCCACGAACATGAGGCTACCTCCAGGATGAAGGTAGAAGCATTAGTGTTTGAGGAACTAGGAAGGTTATCATTAAAGAATCAAATTATTTGAGAAAAAAAAAAGGGGGTAGGATTTGAGGACTTAAGGAGAATTGGAATCGAAGGCGTAAACTTGTCTACAACAAGTTTGCTAACAAGAAAATCGAGGGATAAATCGTTGCAAGGGAACAAAGTGGGATATTTAGAACCTGACTAGAAAGAGCGAATGATAGTAACTAGTCGGTAGACTCGAAGCAGCCCTTATGAGAATTTAGGGAAGAAGTGAAGGAGACTGTTAGATTAAGTGAATGATTAAGATCGGAAGTCTAGTCTAGGGTTTAATGTTGCGTGATTTGGGGGAAATTAACAAATTATCGAATAAGGAGAATGAGAGACTTCACAGAGACTATTAAGTAAACTTAGAGACGAGGTTACGTCAGAACATTTCAATGGTTCGACTCGTATTTGACAAGTCGATACCAATAAATACACAAATGACCTAAGGATAGAAGAAATAGTTTAGAGCAAACCTATGGCGAGACTTAGGAACTTGACTGTGCCCGAAGTTAATGGAAATTTAAGTTGAACGAATGAGCATATTGTAGGTAGTATAAGCGTTTCAGTTAGGACATGATGAGGGAACTCACTAATGTGACGTAGGATATTATTGATGGGATACCTTGAGAAATATAGAAAATGGAAATTCTAGTTGAGAAGTTCACCTGGAAATAGTTATTAAGACCTGTGAAATGTCTAAGGAAGAGTACAATTTGGGTACTGATTGACGAAGAAGTTATACAGGACCATACTAGAGGAATGTAGACTCGGATGGTTGTGGTAGTGACTAAAGTTAAGGCCAACGAACCTATACCGAGTTTAGTTGCAGCTCCAATGTATCTATATCTATAGAAATTGTTATACCCGATAGATGGATGAGGTCGTAGTGTGACTGAAATTTGACATTGGAGGTTGATGTTATTTCAAAGATTGAGGATAAGAGACAATCTTTAGTAGAGACCAATTAATAAGTTAGAGTGAGTTAACGTTTTAGGTGATTAAGTGCAGACCAACACGTGCTCGAGACGATAACTGTCGAGTACCCAGTTAGAGATCGCTCGGTTGAGGACTTAGGAAATTTTGTAAAACTCGATACGTGTAAGCCAATTAAAGATAAAGAATACAGTTACGAAGTTAATATAGAAGTTGAGTTGGTGTGTATCCCAATTGGAGGCAGAGTTGATGAAACTAAGTTTGGATTACAGCCCAAGAGTTGGAAGGAAATTTTAGATGATATTCGATCTAGTTGACGTCAGGAAACTTGGACGTAGATGCGATATAAAGTAATAGCTAAGAGAAACTTCTATGGGAGAAGACCTTGAGGTTGCTTCATTAGGAAATTGAGGACTTGAATTAGGCTTAGATCGGGGAAGCCTGAACATAAAGCCAAGTCAAAAGAGTAAAGGAAGTTTAACTTATGGACGATTAAGTGGAAACTAACATGTGTGTAAATGATTTAAGTGCATATTAATGCAGTTGGGGTATTAAAAATTTGAGACGTGAAGATTACTAGCACGTGGTGCACGACCAAGGACTTGGTTAATCAAATCAAACGCAGTAGACGTGGTTAGGAGGTTAACGATGCGTCATTTGATTTTAGGGATTCTAGTTTAAAACCATAGAGATTGACCCTAAGTATGGGCTAGAATCAAAGCCCTTGTGTGGCGAGATCAAAATTTTGGAGGGATGGAGAAAAGTGGCTTGAAAAGAACTGAGCGATTGTAAATCATAGTATAAGGCCGCAAGACATGAGACGGTAATGCCAAGGACTGCAAGCTGAGTCAAATTTTGAGGACAAAATTTTAAATAAGGTGGATGGAATGTAACACCCGAGAATTTTTCCTCAGTTTATTTAATCAAAAGAATTGGAGAGAAAATAATAAAAAGGTAAAGTAATTAAAAGTGAATAAATTGGTTGAACTAAAATGTTTATTAAATTAGGTTCGTGAAATTACGCCGTGAGTTATAATTAAGAACGAGATTTAACAAAAGTCGAAATGGTCGGAAACACGGGAGGGCAAAACGGTAAATGATGATTTATAATAATAGAAATTATTATTAATTATTATTATTATTATTAATAATAATAATAAAACATAAAAACAGCAGAATGGCTCGAAGGCCATTCTGCTGTCGAGCCCGCGTGAGCGAGAACAGGGGAGACGAGGGAGAGGAACGGCGACGCGGCGCCGTTCACCGGCGATGTCCGACGTCTTCCGGCCAGACGGCGGAGACGAGCGAGCTCCGGCCCATCTCCGCGCACAAACCAAACGGTAAGCTCGATTTTGCCCTGTTTTCGGTTCGATTTAGGGCCATGAAGGACGAGCTCGATTGAGCTCTGATTTCCGGCGGCTTTTGGCCGTTCTTGGCGTCAAATGGCCGAGCTTAACGCCGGCAATGGTTGTCGAGCAATGGTGGCTCAGTTCTAGCGAAAATTCAGTGAATCCAGAATTGGGGATTTCGGGATTTCTGTGAATAGCCTCTAAATTTTGATTAGTTTATGTTAATTAGGTATGAGGGGGATTGATTGGTGAGGAAATTGGTGTAAATTGATGAAAAATCGAAATGGGGAAATTTCCCGGGTTAGGGCAGTTCGGGTTTTGCTGCATTTGACCTAGCTACGGTCGATTGTTTTAAAATTCCTTTTGGCAGGTTAAAATAGGTTATTAGAGGAGTACGTGGCCGCTGGAATCGTTCGATTCCGATATCGGACGCAAAAGTTACGCGCGTTCGAAGTTTTGGGTCGGTTTTACCAAACCCGAATTAGTGGCCCGTTTAGTTTAGTTTTAGTTGGATTAGGCTATAAATAATAGTTTGAAAGTAAATTGGTGAATGTGGGCTTAATTTTAATAAAGTTTGAATATTTGTCGTAGGTCGAGCCGTAGGTGGGCAAGTAACCGAGTAGCCCCAGCGAGCTACAGAAGACAGGTAAGTTCTCGTGATTCTTCTCTGGCCGATTGGCCTACACCGTACGTCGAATGTTGTCTCGAGGATTTTGGTGACGCATATGTTTATTTAATTTGGTTGGGTAGACAGGTCTAGTTGTTTTATAGGTTATAGGTTATGTTTTACAGTCTTGATGGTATACGTTATTGCTTGTTTACTTTAAGATATGAACTGTTGACGCATCACGTGTTTTAAAGAAAAGCATGAAAATGAATTTCCATACATTGTTTAAAGATAACGTACAGTTTAAAATGGGCCGTAAGGCATATAGTTAAAAAATGGGCCGTAAGGCATATAGGCCGAAAGGCATACAGGCCGAAAGGCATACAGTTTACAGGTCACGCGAGGTGGGGCTCAGGCACAGCTGTACGTGATGTAAGCGTGTACCCCCCGCCTCTAGCTGGAAAGAGTAGTCCGCCCGCTGGATGAGCTCTCTCCGGTTAGAGGGATAGGATCTCGGTGACACCTATAGTGCATAGCATAGCATAGCATAGCATGACATAGCATACCATAGCATAGCATTTGCATTTACGAGTCTTACTGGGATTTCATCTCATAGTGTGTATGTATGGTGTAGGTGATCTAGATATCGAGGAACCAGGTGAGGATGGGATCCCTCCTCCCGAGGCTTGAGTCCAGTTGATAGACAATGGCTGCGGTGGTGTGTTGCGCAGTCGACGCTTATCCGACCCGTGGGGACAGTATGTATAGATTTTTTAGGGTTTTGGGATACTTTGGATTGATAATTGTATAGACGTTTTAGGATGCTTGTTTCTGGTTAGGTGTTAGATTCGTATTTGATGTTTTAAACGTTTTCATTGGAACCTGTTTTATAAACTGTTTTTGTAAAGTTTTATGGGATTGTTTGATGATAGTTGATAGGTTGGTATTTTGATAGATCGATGTACCAAGGTTTAGGCAAACTTTTTATAAAGCGTTTTTGTTAATTCAGTTATTTGAATGGTATGGAACTGCTTGGTATTTTCTTTGAAACATGAGGGAATGTTAAACTTTTAAACGGAACCATGCAGTTCGTTTTCACGGAAAATGTGTTTTGTTTAATTATGTCTCGAGTCGTTTTGAGCGAGATTATGGATATGTAGGAGTATCGGTGGTTTGAAGTTAAGTTGTATCGTGAAGTGTATGTTTGTGATGTAGATAGAATTGGGTTAGTGAAATGGTTTGTATTTTATAGGTGTTTGAGTACGTGATCGTTTAAATAATTGTTTTGTAATTATTTTAAACGTTTTATTAATTTGTTTTCCACTTAAACGCTAAGTATAAAAGAAAAAGAAGAATTTCGTACGGGAAATTAGGAATAGTATGAGGGGCGTTACACGCGGGGCGCACAGCACCGTGCGTTGAACGCGTAGCTGGCGCGCACGCTGGGCGAGCATGGCGTGCGGTGGGCACGCTGCCCTACTCAGCCGATCGATCGGCGCTGTAAGGCTCGATCGATCGGTGAAAAAGCCTCTCCCTAGACGATCGGAAGTACACCAGCTGATCAATCGGCTGAGGTGCAGGATTTTGTGCGCAAAATAGAGCGCTAGCCGATCGATTGGCGCATCATGGCCGATCGATCGGCCAAAATGTAAAGGAAATGGTCTTGCACCTGAGAGGGTGCCGATCGATTGGCTGAGGACTGATCGGTAGGCTCCTGTGGGGCGCCAGGCGCACGGCGCACGTGCGACAGGCGCACGGGGTGGGCGGGCTGTGGGTGCACAGTGTGTGTGCCAGGTGCGCGAGGAGCACGCGCAGTAGGTGCGCGGCATGGCGCGGTGCGCGCGGTAGGCGTGCGATGTGCACGCAGGGCACGGTGCTCGCGATGCGTGTGTCATGGCCGCGCAGTAGGCGCACGATGCATGCACCATGGGCACGCGATAGGGGCGCGGTGCTCGTGGCAAGTGAGCGATAGGCGCGCAGCATCTGTGCGGTGTGGTCCGCCCGATGGTGCGCGGTGGATGCATGATGTGAGCACGAGTCACGCGGCGTGGGCGCGCGGGTCGCGTGGGTCGCATGCGGCTAGCACACATGGCGCACGAGGGCCGCCCGTGCTGAAGGTTTGGCGCGCCCCATGCACATGTTCTTCATGTTGTTTTGGGTCTCAAGTCTTAAGTGATGTTTTCAGACCTTAAACGAGTCTTTTTACGTACGTTTTAAGTTAGGTTTTAAATGTTGATAGAAGAGGATCGATTTTCCAAGTCCATTTTCTAAATTATTAAGGAGAAAAACTAAAAATTTTATGTGAATGGACGGTGATTAAGTTGAGTATGTCATGGCAAGTCCGTGGCAGCCCTAACGGGATTGGGGTCGCTACAGTTCCGGACGATTTGAGTCAAATCTCCACCTACCCGGAGGGGATGATATGTCAAGGAAGATCATGACCCGATCTCAAACAAAGGCACTGGAGGATGCACAAATTTTACCTAACATGACTGTTAATTTTGCAGGTACAAGCATGCTTAACGTCAAGGAGTTGGAGCCCTTTTCACTTGATATGTAGAAGCCAGTTCATTTTATCTCGTGGTAGGTCGATTCAAGTGAATCGATTGGCACAACATCAATCGAACCGAAGACCTAAGGAGTGAAAACTTAATTAGAAGGCAGGTTTGGTTAGATTTATGATAGTTGAAGGTTGAATTTATTAAGATTGTTAGTTTAAGTCTTTTAAAAAAAAATTCATAATTTAAGGGTTAAAACATTTTTTTACCCTAAATTAAATGATCTTTATCTAGAACTTGTGTTTCTTCCATATATTTTATAGATATTTTTAGATGAAATTTAAAAAAAAAAATTAGAGAGACTAACTTAAATTTTTATTTTTTATTTTTTAACAAAATAAATCATGAACTATACAACGCGTACAACTTAAATCTTGTCATTACACTTTCTGTTTGTGCATGTGCACTACAAAAACATTAACCATAGTTGAAACTTAACCACACCTAATTCATTGACCTGGTTTGATTCACTGAACTGGTTCACGAGCCATCCCACGAAAATAACTTCTCCTCTACTCGCTTCTAATTATTAATTGACCCATAACCAAAGTAGGGGACTTGTGCGAATTGTTGTTGAAAGGCATTGTTGACTTAATTAATGTTTAAGTCTAAATATGTTTTTGATGATGTGTTTATATGCACGTAATATAATTTGATTATGATTATTAAATGAGAATAATGATTTATGCATTTGTTTTTAATCTGTTGGAAATACCCTTATTAAGAGTATTTTAGTATCTAATGCATGTGATTAAGTGTACAGGGCTGAAATGTGTTAAACAAAATAACTAAGTCCACCGGTCTAGTTGAAAATAAGTCCACCGGTTATGTGTGAAAAGAAGTTCACCGGTGAAATTAAATATTAATAAAATAATGAGTTCACCGGAGGCTGAAAGTAAAAGAAGAAGTCGTTCAGTGACTAAGTCCACCGTTCGCTAGACGACAAGGCGGATGAGCAAATGGAATTACTCCACCGCCCACTAGACGACAAAGGCGGATGAGTAAATGGAATTAGTCCACCGCTCGCTAGACGACAAGGCGGATGAGCTAAAATGAAGAAGTCCACCGCTCGCTAAACGACAAAGGCGGATGAGTAAATGGAATTAGTCCACCGCTTGCTAGACGACAAGGCGGATGAGCTAAAATGAAGAAGTCCACCGCTCGCTAAACGACAAAGGCGGATGAGTAAATGGAATTCCTCTTCCGGTCACTAAACGACAAAGGCGGAAGATGTCTAAGATTTAATCATCCGACTGTGTTTTTAAAGCTTCATCATTCTATACCGGTTCAAGCATTAGAAGCTTACTCATCCGATGCCGGTTCAATATTTCTCAGTTGCATCATCCGATGGCGGTTCATGACTTCAAATCAGCTTTGTCTTCCGCCAGAATTCAAATAAACCGCAAAGTTACAGTGACGTCATTTTCAAGCTTTAACTTCAGAACATTTATGGCGACGACGACTTACAACTACAATCGGCAACGGCTACCTGAAATTGTATGAAAGCTCTCCAACGGTAACAAAGTTTCTATTATTGGACAAGGAGCATTGAAGTCAAGCCAATTATGAAGACAGAGTATTTAAGCCGAGGTTAGAGCACAAAGATACAACTTTTTGCAAATTGAATTCCTGAGCCCTAACTAGCGAAATTATCATACTCTGTCTACCTCTCTCTATTCGAACTTGAGATTCAGATTCTGTGAGAGAGTAGTTTTTGTGCAAAACTTTACAAACTCAAAATTTGTGTAAGGCAGTGGATTGACGCCCGTAAAGTTCAATCCTGTACTGTATAAAAAGCTTTGGATCGACGCCCGAAAGCTCGATCAGGATTTCTCGTTGAAGAGAAGTAAGGAATCTTCAAGGGGGAGCCTTGGAGCGTGGACGTAGGCAGTTTGGCCGAACCACGTAAAAATACTGGTGTCAAAATTTCTCTCTCTCTCTCTTTACATTATTTGATTACTTGTATTAAATCTATAAGTTTAATCAAGGAGAGAAATTAGGTTGACTCGTAATTAAAATTAAAAAGTCTAATTCACCCCCCCTCTTAGACAATACCGATCCTACAGGCATCACTAAGATTGTGAGTTGGATAGGTGGAGATAATCAAAGCAAAGGATCAGATCGAAGATTATAGGATGGAGAGAATGAAGCCACAAGTAGTCTTCTCGGGGCCACCTTTCCCTCCCAATATGTTTTGAACTATTCCTTCTGGTAAATTTGTTGTCACTCAAGATTTCTACTCGTCCCTCCCCTCGTCAAAAATTATATGTATAGTTAAATTTCATCTAATCTAACCAAGTTAGTGAATTAGGTCTAGTTAGATTTCAACTATGGTTATCGTTTTAGTGGTGCATATGTTTGACACATGTTTTTTTAAAACAAGTGTAACAGGGAGGTTTAAGTTGTATATATTGCGTACTGTAGGGTTTGTTTGGTTAAGAAAAACAAAGTTTAGGCTTATGGACATGTATATTTCAAAAAAAAAAACAAAACAATATTTTAAACTAGTTTTTAAGAACTATTTAGAAATAACAAAAACTGCGGGCGATAAGATTACCAAAATAATATAATAATGTTATTATTATTATTATAATATGTTGAATTCAGTGCATGAAGTTCAATCATTACGGCGGAATAACAATATTCACAGCGGTTGGGGGACATAGGAACTATGAAGTGCATGTCACGAAAATTAATCAGAATTTGCAGTTCCAACGCCTGAATCAGGAAATGTGTTTCTATTACTATATCAAGCCAATATCTTTTGATTGCCCGCCGACATTTCTGACCATATTCCGCCCCTCACGGTGGATGTCGTACCGGGTTTCTCTGTGAATGTTTACCTTCTAAGAACAAACGTTTTTATGAAAATATATATACTCCTATAAACATTTTAATTTTTATAATAAAATGAAAATTGAAAAACGAAGAACCAACATCAAGACTAGCACCGAACAACTACAATATAAAGATAAAATAGAAAATTCACTGTTGAAATTGAAGTTTAGTTAGAATTTATATGTACAATAAACATATAGATGATAGTAACATAAGTAAAAATATGAAATAGATAAAATCAATAGTAACAAGCCTATCAACTTGATCTCTTTAATTTTCCTTTTCCATTCGTAGAAGGATGAAAAATAAAAAACCATAAATGAAGAAAGCAATAGATGAAAGAAGAAGATTAAGAAACTTGCTTCTGTCAGGTCATTAAACAAACACATAATATTTAGTATTGGCAACGAGTCCGGTTGGGCCCAACAAGCCTCGTCGAATTCATGTCCGCTAACCAGTAGAATAAAGCCTGCGGGTTAACTAGCGGGGTTAGAACCACCGACAAAATTTTTCTCCAAGCCCGATTGATCCGGCCTGAGTTGGTTGCCAACCATGATATAATATTATATTATTTGATGATGAGTACGTCCCATGATATAATTCGAACATTATCTTAAGGGAAAAGAAGATATAATAATAAGAATTTGGAGTGAAATGTGACGTGCTATTTATATTTTGGATGAAAACGAGGCCAACTTGGACCTTACAATGCTACAACTTTCATGTGTTATATTTAAATATTAAAGTTAGAGAAGCATGGCCATGTAATTAAATTGTAATATTTAAAAATATTAATATTTAAAGAACAGACAACGATCGTGTTCAATCCCTCTCCACACGCCGCATTCCATTTGACTGGCACACGTTTTCTCGAGCATACTTCTGTTCAACTGTCCAATGTTACTCAAAATCTTTTTTATTTAATAATAATAATAATAATAATAATAACAATAATAATCAATACTTTTATTTTCACATTCTAATTTTTATTTCTTGACTTAGTAATTAATTAATTTAGTGACACACGTTAATTAGTATAATTAATGATTTATTTGAAATATTTATATTGTATCAATTAATAATTATCATGAGTTAGAATTTAAAAATATGTTTACCCTAGTTTACATGCTCTTTTCTAAGAGTGATAATAATTTAACAATAGTTTTTAAATTTAACATCCGTTTAATTATGTCATGGTTAAACTTTAGGGTTTTTTTTTTATTATTTTAAACCTCAAACTATCGGTTTTTTTTAAAAAAAAAACCTTCAAAATTTACTATTCATCGGTCCAAACCTCAAAGTTTCAAAAATTAACAATTTAAATCTTATAGACCGGACTGGGAGAGTGGCCTCTCGGGGGAGGCCGGCCTTTCTATATTTGAACCTCTCTTCTTCTTATAAAAATCAACCCTAAAAATAAATTAACTAAAATTACAATAAATTGTACAAGTGTTATAAAATCACGAAATTTTTACCATATGTAGACCAAATCATGGGAAGAGAATCTGAAAATTTACATTATTTTATAATATTTGCACGATTTATTATAATTTAACCCTAAAATAATTAACTAAAATTAATATAAATCGTGAAAGTGTTAGAAAATCACGTAAATTTTCATATTCTTTTTCTATAATTTGGTCTACATATGATAAAACTTTCGTGATTTAATGACACTTGTATGGTTTATTGTATGATATATTGAATATGTGATAAAAATTTCAAAAAAATTAGATATTATTTGTTATATTTTTTATCAAGAACGGAGTCGCCACTCCACATCTCACTTGAACGTGCTAGGTGAGATAGGGTGTCGTTTTTAGAGAACGACCCCCTTATCTCTGAGAACGGAGGGACGACAGGATTTAAATCAAACATTTTTCATAATTTGAAATTTATATCATTTGTAATTTTAGTTTAAGGTGATTTTTGTTCAATACTCCATGCTTAATTAAATATTACCCAAAAGTTAAAAGAGTGTTAAGCTAGGTACATGACTTTATAATTATAGTTTAATTAACAACTATGTCTTGAACCCTGAAATTTATGCAATCGTATTTTAGACACAAACTCAGCACCACTAGATAACGTCGTATACTACGTTGTGCTGGCTACTCGTGCGGGCTTGGACCAATCACCCATAATTCTAGGTTTAAATCTTCAATCTAACCTACAAATGGTGATTCTTCTGGATCATCCCCTTCTTCCCCAATTTTTCTGATTAATTAATTCCTAAGTTTTCTTTTTGTTTTCCGCTTTTTTAGCTTTGTTAAGTTTAAAGTGGAGTACAAATGTCCCTCCTCCCACTCTCAAATCTACTCTCTCTCTCTCTCTCTCTCTCTCATCACTCTACTGTTTCCTAAAGATTTTCAGATTTATGGTTTCTGATTTCTTCGAGCGCCGCCGTCGATGGAGTGGGGTTCGTGGCCGCCAACTTGGTTCGGTTCTTTTGCGACGGTCTCTTGGCAGCTAGGAGAGACGATTCTGTCCTCCTTCCCCCTTTGATGGCCGTTAAATCTTCTCAACTCTTCTGCTCCCAATCGCTCAAGCACGAGAGAGAAGTTCTGCGTCAACTGGATTCTTGCCCGGAGATATTCGCTGTTTTGGCTACGATTGCACCGTCGAAATGGGCGAGAAGTTATACAATCTCAATTTGGAGTACGCTTCCAGAGGCAGTCTGGTGGATCAACTGGAAAAGTATGGTGGTCGTTTGCCGGAATCGTTAGTTCGGCGATACACCAGAACGATACTTAAAGGTCTTGATTTCGTTCATTCTAAAGGGTTCGTCCACTGCGACATAAAGCTAGCAAATATTTTGATTGTCGACAATGGCAATGCTAAGATTGCTGATTTTGGATTGGCGAAGAGGGCTGGAGAAGAAATATCAAAGGAGAAAGGAAAATTTGAGTTGAGGGGAACGCCCCTGTCTATTGCTCCGGAATCCGTCACCGACAACGTGTACGAGCCGCCGTGCGACGTTTGGGCTCTTGCCTGTGCCATCGTGGAGATGTTCACCGGAAAACCCGCCTGGAATTTCAGCGACGAATTGAACATCTGTGCAGTACTCATGCGCATTGGCGTCGGAGAGGAGTTACCCACTATTCCGACTGATTTATCCGACGAAGGAAAGATTTTCTGGACAAGTGCTTTGTAAGGGATCCAACAAAAAGATGGAGCGCTCAAATGCTTCTGAATCATCCTTTTGTGGCGGATGATTCTGTTCCATGGAAGAAATCTGTTGTTTCATCGCCGTCGCCAAGGTCTCATTTCGACTTGCCGGAGTGGCCTTCCTCCGAGTTGACTACTACTCTGACTATGGACTGTTCCCATTCGCTAACGGAAAACGCAACGAAATCTGATGGCCAATTCGAGACTAAACTGAACTTGCGTGTGGCTTCTCCTGCATACAGGCTCCGGCTGCTGGCGACGGCGGAGGCACCATCTGATTGGTGGGATTCGGAGGGTTCTATCAGTGTCAGGTGATTCGAACATAGGTGGAAACAGAACGTTGAAGTTTTGATACGTCTGATTGATTCGTTTGTGCTTCGTAGTTCATTGACGGTGCTGATGAGCTTCTGTTAATCGCAATTTTTTATGGTAAATAGCATTTTTTTTTAAACATTATAATTTTCACCTAAACCTGGATATCTACTTTTTCACCTTTTCTTTGTTATTTGTGATTAATTATAACAACCATATATACTCGATATGATAATTATCGCTGCAGGTATTGAGTTGTAACTTAATGATTTTCGATGACTTTAAATTTTAACCTTAATTTTTTTTCGCAAGATGCTTGTGAATTACTTGGACAACTCAATGTGTCTTTGCTTTTGTTTCTTCGATTAGCAAGAGACTACTAATGTTTTCTAGCTTCGCGTGCTCAACTAAAAAGTGTTAGGTTTTTATTATCTTTAAATATCATTTCTGTTAAACAAAGCTCATTCAATAGTTTGTGTTTTATTTAAGTATTAACAATTTCTTTGTATGATGTGTATTTGAGGTTCACATATAAAAAAAGCTTACACGATTTTGAGTAGGTCTCGTGTGTGTGTGTGTGTTTGTTGAAGACTGTGTTGGGTTTGGGCAAGTTTTGGTTGGTTTGTGTTATGGCCGATTTTTGCCTTTAGGTCAGGTTGTTACTAACACTTATTTTTAGAATAAATTAAATAAGTTGTAAAATTAAAATAGATGGTCACTAAATAAAAATTCACATACATGTCGTATGTTTTTTTGTCGACTTTTTAATATTAGGGTTCATTTTACTAGTCATACAAAGTTTATAAATCATGTTAACATAAGATTTAGGGCATAAATTATTATGACTAGTTGCCTTGAAGGTTTAACAAGAAAGTCCAATTACCATAATTAATGCAAAACAAATAAGAGTGTGTAAGAAGAGGTGCATTGAGTAGTAGTGGTAGGAAAGAAACATGCGAAGTGGACCCCCATCCGCCGTGGGAGGCGGAATATGCTCATAGATGTCGGCGGCCAGCCTTTTCAAAAAGATCTTTCTTTAAATAGAAAGATATTTCCCTGTAATTGACCACCTCTTTCCTCTTCCATTCTGTGGTGGCCGGCGATTCATTTCAGACTGCGGGCATTCAATGCCACCCCTCCCATTTCCCAAATCTAATTAAAAACATCGATTTAATATTAATTTAATTTAATTTATTTTTATTTACTATTTTAATGGGTTTTGAAAATTCTTTTCTTTTTTATCCTTTTTGCGTGACATGCACTTCCTATGTCCCCCCAACCGTGGAACTATTATTATTATACCATAATGATTGAACTTCATTCCTAAAAATTTAGTGGTTTATAGGAAAATAATAACAAAATTTTAAGAAATTCTTTAGGTTATACTATGAATAATAATAATAATATTAAAAAAGGAGGGAGAGATGAGGATTGCACGTTGGATGGAACCAATGATTTGGTTAGAACGTGTGAATTTAATGAATGCATGCAGAATCAAATTCCAAGACCATAAAATGGTTTTTTATTTGTAAGAGAGTGGATAATCTATTTTAATCAACTAGTCTTAGTCTTATAGCCCTTGGGGCCTGTACTGCAGAAACAGGTGGTGGCGGACAGTCACTTTTTTCTACTTGAGCTGTCTCTCTCTCTCTCTCTCTCTCTCTCTCTCTCTCTCTCTCTCTCTCTCTCTCTCTCTCTCTCTCTCTCTCTCTCTCTCTCTCTCTCTCTCTCTCTCTCTCTCTCTCTCTCTCTCTCTCTCTCTCTCTCTCTCTCTCTCTCTCTCTCTCTCTCTCTCTCTCTCTCTCTCTCTCTCTCTCTCTCTCTCTCTCTCTCTCTCTCTCTCTCTCTCTCTCTCTCTCTCTCTCTCTCTCTCTCTCTCTCTCTCTCTCTCTCTCTCTCTCTCTCTCTCTCTCTCTCTCTCTCTCTCTCTCTCTCTCTCTCTCTCTCTCTCTCTCTCTCTCTCTCTCTCTCTCTCTCTCTCTCTCTCTCTCTCTCTCTCTCTCTCTCTCTCTCTCTCTCTCTCTCTCTCTCTCTCTCTCTCTCTCTCTCTCTCTCTCTCTCTCTCTCTCTCTCTCTCTCTCTCTCTCTCTCTCTCTCTCTCTCTCTCTCTCTCTCTCTCTCTCTCTCTCTCTCTCTCTCTCTCTCTCTCTCTCTCTCTCTCTCTCTCTCTCTCTCTCTCTCTCTCTCTCTCTCTCTCTCTCTCTCTCTCTCTCTCTCTCTCTCTCTCTCTCTCTCTCTCTCTCTCTCTCTCTCTCTCTCTCTCTCTCTCTCTCTCTCTCTCTCTCTCTCTCTCTCTCTCTCTCTCTCTCTCTCTCTCTCTCTCTCTCTCTCTCTCTCTCTCTCTCTCTCTCTCTCTCTCTCTCTCTCTCTCTCTCTCTCTCTCTCTCTCTCTCTCTCTCTCTCTCTCTCTCTCTCTCTCTCTCTCTCTCTCTCTCTCTCTCTCTCTCTCTCTCTCTCTCTCTCTCTCTCTCTCTCTCTCTCTCTCTCTCTCTCTCTCTCTCTCTCTCTCTCTCTCTCTCTCTCTCTCTCTCTCTCTCTCTCTCTCTCTCTCTCTCTCTCTCTCTCTCTCTCTCTCTCTCTCTCTCTCTCTCTCTCTCTCTCTCTCTCTCTCTCTCTCTCTCTCTCTCTCTCTCTCTCTCTCTCTCTCTCTCTCTCTCTCTCTCTCTCTCTCTCTCTCTCTCTCTCTCTCTCTCTCTCTCTCTCTCTCTCTCTCTCTCTCTCTCTCTCTCTCTCTCTCTCTCTCTCTCTCTCTCTCTCTCTCTCTCTCTCTCTCTCTCTCTCTCTCTCTCTCTCTCTCTCTCTCTCTCTCTCTCTCTCTCTTCTCTCTTTGCGCGATCACTTCCTGATCCTAAAGATTTTTAGATTTTGGGTTTTTGATTTTCTCTGTACCCCGCCTTCCATGGACTGGGTTCGTGGTCGCGAATTAGGTTCCGGTGCTTTTGCGACTGTCTATTTGGCAGCCAAGAGGGATGATTCGATCTCTTCCCCCTTTCGTGGCAGTTAGTTAAATCTTCTAATTTCCTTCTCTCATCGCCTCAAGGCACGAGAGAAGAGTTTTGCCGTCTACTCGATTCTTGCCGGAGGTCATTCGCTGTTTCGGCAACGATATCAATGTCGAAAGGGGCGATAAGTTGTACAATCTCGTTTGGAGTACGCTTCCGGAGGCAGTCTGGTGGATCAACTGGACAAGTACGGCAATCGTTTGCCGGAATCGTTAGTGCGGCGATACACCAGATCAATATTGAAAGGGCTTGATTTCATTCACTCCAAAGGGTTCGTCCACTGCGACATAAAACTGGGAATATTTTGGTGGTCGACAATGGCGATGTTAAGATTGCCGATTTCGGGCTGGCGAAGAGGGTCGGGGAAGAAATATCAACGGAGGAACGAAACTTTGAGTTGAGGGGAACGCCTCTGTCTATTGCGCCGGAATCCGTGACCGACAATGAGTACGAGTCACCGTGCGACATTTGGGCTCTTGCCTGTGCCGTCGTGGAGATGTTCACCGGAAAACCAGCCTGGAATTTCAGCAAGAAATTGAACATCTGTGTCGGTACTCATGCGAATCGGCGTCGGAGAAGGAGTTGCCCACTATTCCGACTGATTTATCCGATGAGGGGAAGGATTTTCTGGAGAAATGTTTTATAAAGGATCCTACTAAAAGGTGGAGCGCTCAAATGCTCCTGAATCATCCATTTGCGGCGGATGATCCAATTCCATCGAAGCAACCAGTGGAGTCAGTGCCGTCGCCGAGAACTCCCTTCGAATTGCCGCATTGGGCCATCTCCGAGTCACGAACTACTCTCTACTCTTCCCATTCGTTTTCGGAAATCGCAATGGAAACTGAGGGGCCATTCGATAGTGAACTGAATTTGTGCTTGGCTTCTCCGGTGGACAGGCTCCGGCTACTAGCTACAGCGGGTGCGGATTTTGATTGGTCTGTTGGAGTGGGTTGGGTCAACGTGAGGTGATTCAAACGTTGGTCAAACAGAACGTTAAAGAAGTTTTGACTCATATCTTTAGAGTCGTGATTGTAAATAACAATTTTTTCGTAGATTTTAATTGATAATCAGCCACCTTCTCTATGTTTACTAACTGAAAATTACAATTGGTTCGAACTGTAATTTAATTGCATTGACAAGGGTATAACTGTAAATAACGTAATTAACAATATTTGCGCGCTAAAACTTCATAGTTTTCCCGCCATTAATGTGATCGCCATGAAAGAAGGGTTGATATTTCACAGGAGAAAAAGGCGGACGAGCTGCCTACAACGGCAGGTCGACGGTGGAGTCGCGCTTCCGAGGGATTGGCCCGTGCTTACGCTCTTCAACGCTTAAAATTCCTACGCAGCGGAGGCCGACGATCTGAAAATTGGGGCGTTGGAATTAAAGTTGAAAACTCAACTCTACTTATCTGCACTAATTTTCATAGTTTAATTTCTTTTATGAAAGATGTCAAATTAGGTTTTTTATTTATGTCAGCACGTGAATTACATTATTATAAAATGATTGAAATTGATTTATTGTGCCTATCATATGCTTGCATAAATGTGAGAAATAATATAGTCACATAACTTAGCACACTTTATTTTTTTATTAATTAACGTTGAACCAAGGCATACATGAATAACGACGTTTGAAGTCAATCAAGACATAATAATAAAAATAATGTGTAATTAATATAATAAATTAATTATTTATAATTTATAAAAAAGTAATATTAATTTTAAATCTCGAAATGTGAGATATTTAACTAAAATCATCATAAATGATCTCAATATCGAAGTATGAAAAACGTTTAATTTAAACCACAGAGATCGAAGGTCGATCTCCAACATCAAAAGACCGTTTTTAGAGAATACCTCTCCGATCTCACTTGCCACGTTCAAGTGAGATCGGGGGGTGACGATCTTCCGTTTTCGACAAAAAAATATCAAACGATATAAGATTTTCTTAATATTTTTACCATCATGTTTACTATATTATGAGAAGATAATCTGAAAGTTTTTATGGTTTTTCAACACTAGTACAATTTATTATATTTATTGACGTCTATTTTATAGAATATTATTTAAAAAAGTAAAATAAATCTTAGGATGGTTGAAAAATCACGAAACTTTCAATATTATCTTCTCATAAAATAATAAAAATATGATAAATATTTCAATAAAATAAAATTAATTGTTTTTCATAATTAGAGTACGAGATCGTTTAGAAATTATTTTACGATGATTTTTGTTAAGTACCTCGTACTTCGAAATTTAAAACGAATATTACCTTTTATAAAATAATAAAATAAACTAAATATTATTCTAAATAAATTGTGTAAATTAACATTAGACAGTTGAACAGAAGCAGCAAGGGTGAGGGAGTCAAATAGATTGGCAGATTGCTGCGTAGGAAAGGGATTGAACACGACCACTATCCCATGACTTTAAATATTAGTATTTCAAATAAATAAATAAAGGAGCTTCCATTAAATATTACTTTTAATATTACAAAAAATAACGAAATAATATTTTTCGAGATATCTACACGGTGATTAGGTTAAGCCAATATGCACGAGATCATTTATTGTTATTTATTTAATATTCTGACTTACATTTTCTTAGTTTTTATAAATTTACTGTGCTACGAAATCTCATTTGTACTACAATTTTAACATAGTAAATTATTTATTTTTTTAATCTATTAAGATTTTTTGATTTAAATCTCGAGATCTTGACGTTATAGTAGTTACTAAGAGATATAATTAATAATGATTATATATTGGGTATCATAAAGTGAATTTAGTTAAAATGATCAGATGGGATATAAGATTATCAGACTTTAGAAATTTAATAAAGTAGGAGACTTTTTACTAATGGAAACTAGTTGTCCGAGTCTAATTTTGATTAAGAGCCAAAATGAAGCTTGACTAATAAATTGTACATATAGAGTTAATAAGTTATTTTCTTTTCTCAGTCTCTGTCTACTTATAGAAGGTAGAGAATTATAATTTTTTTTAGTGAAAAAATTGTTACTGTAACACCCGGCGTTTTGCTATGTAATCATTTAAGTGGGATTAATTGTATATTAATACAATGAATATTCTCTTTCAAATTTGTTTGGACGTTCAATTGGAAAACCAAACTAAGTGTAATCAAAACAAACCAATTTGGTTAAAAATCAATGGAAGGACAAAGTAGGTAAACAATTAAGGTGGTTGAGAGAAAACCAATGGTTGAGTGACATCTGGCGACTTGATGAAGAAGCTAAGTTCTTCCTCTTTCGTGAAACCCTCACTTCTCATCTGTTTCTTCCCACTACTCCCTGTTCTTTCTTTCTGGTGATTTTGACAAAATACCAACACTTTGCTTTCCCAGTTTTTCTTCTGTTTCTTCCAACAAAGGTAATCATCCGCAAAAGTTATCAAGTTGAATAGGTTATTATGTGAGTTCTTGTTGGAGTTAAAGATTACGATAATATGGAATAAACTCACTGTTTTGGATAAAAACACGATAGACTGTGTTCTGAAGAAATGAGTAGAGTCTGCTGCATATCTTACCAACTTATTAGTTAGCATTTGCAGTTGTTTAATTCTTTTACATGCATGTTACAGATCCGAGCGTTCCAGAGACATTCGTGCATCTTACATTGCAGCAAACAGGTAAGTTCATACGTATAGGTTTGGCCCTTAAGGCCCTACAATACGGAGGTACTATGATGTGAACCGAGGAGCGATAAATCTCATTGTCAAGGACCATGATCTATTAGAAGATAAAAGAGGTCCAACGAACAAAGCTTCACATGGTTTAGTCGTGAAAACCCGAGGAAAAGAGTCATCACAACAAAAACAAAAGACTATAAAAATAAAGAGCTTTGTAGCATGGAAGTGGGCCCCAAGAACTTGGCAAAAGAAGACCCACAAGGCACGGAGTTGGGCTCCACAAATACCAATGGATTGGAGAGAGAAGGGTAAAGATCCACGGAAACTACAAAGAGATAAAGATTCACGTGGGTTGGAAAGAGATAAAGATCCACATGACTTGGTTTATGATGTGATCCAAGTTGAGACCAGATCAAGGCCCAAGAACAAAGATTCAATTGAAGATACGGGCGGCCCAATGAGCAGAGTAAGAAGCCCAAGATTATTGAAAGATCTTTGAAGCAAGGGAAGTCGAAGATGCATGAAGATTTGGGAGGATGCGACGCACATGCACATGTAAGAATTAAAACACATGTGCCATGCACCATGCACATGTGGAAATTAAAGAGGACATGCGCCAAGCACATGCTTATAGAGGAATTAAAAGGTCACATGCAAAGCACATGCAAATCATACAAATCTCGTGGGAAAAGATCATATCCAGCTGAATCTACTCAAATCATTCAAATCACATTCAAAAACGGAGTTTAAACAAGAGATAACATCTGATCATGCCAAAGATCATTATCTCATGATTTTATTAGTATTTTATCTTTATTTTTGTTTTTATTATTATTTTAGTTAATTTTATGTGTAGCCTATTTAATGGCAACTATTTGATTTAATAAGAAAAACAAGTTTGAATTAAAAATTGAGTGTTTTTTTTAGAGAGGATTTCTCTTTAGTTCTTTGCGAAGAACAACGATCTTCTTCAGTCACGCTTGAAGACTCTCGCTGTGGGGAAAAAAAAGAGTTGTCAAAAGTAAAAAAAAAAAAAGAGTTGTCAAAAGTAAAAAAAAAAAAAGAGTTGTCAAAAGTAAAAAAAAAAAAGAGTTGTCAAAAGTCAAAAAAAAAAAAGAGTTGTCAAAAGTAAAAAAAAAAAAAGAGTTGTCAAAAGTAAAAAAAAAAAAAAAGAGTTGTCAAAAGTAAAAAAAAAAAAAGAGTTGTCAAAAGTAAAAAAAAAAAAGAGTTGTCAAAAGTAAAAAAAAAAAAAAGAGTTGTCAAAAGTAAAAAAAAAAAAAAAAGAGTTGTCAAAAGTAAAAAAAAAAAAAAAAAAAAAAAAAGAGTTGTCAAAAGTAAAAAAAAAAAAGAGTTGTCAAAAGTAAAAAAAAAAAAGAGTTGTCAAAAGTAAAAAAAAAAAAAAAAAGAGTTGTCAAAAGTCAAAAAAAAAAAAAAGAGTTGTCAAAAGTAAAAAAAAAAAAGAGTTGTCAAAAGTAAAAAAAAAAAAAAAAAAAGAGTTGTCAAAAGTAAAAAAAAAAAAAGAGTTGTCAAAAGTAAAAAAAAAAAAAAAAGAGTTGTCAAAAGTAAAAAAAAAAAAAGAGTTGTCAAAAGTAAAAAAAAAAAAAGAGTTGTCAAAAGTCAAAAAAAAAAAAGAGTTGTCAAAAGTAAAAAAAAAAAAGAGTTGTCAAAAGTAAAAAAAAAAAAAGAGTTGTCAAAAGTAAAAAAAAAAAAAGAGTTGTCAAAAGTCAAAAAAAAAAAAGAGTTGTCAAAAGTCAAAAAAAAAAAAAGAGTTGTCAAAAGTAAAAAAAAAAAAAGAGTTGTCAAAAGTAAAAAAAAAAAAAGAGTTGTCAAAAGTAAAAAAAAAAAAAGAGTTGTCAAAAGTAAAAAAAAAAAAAGAGTTGTCAAAAGTCAAAAAAAAAAAAAAGAGTTGTCAAAAGTAAAAAAAAAAAAAGAGTTGTCAAAAGTAAAAAAAAAAAAAGAGTTGTCAAAAGTAAAAAAAAAAAAAGAGTTGTCAAAAGTAAAAAAAAAAAAAGAGTTGTCAAAAGTAAAAAAAAAAAAAGAGTTGTCAAAAGTAAAAAAAAAAAAGAGTTGTCAAAAGTAAAAAAAAAAAAAGAGTTGTCAAAAGTCAAAAAAAAAAAAAAAAAGAGTTGTCAAAAGTAAAAAAAAAAAAAGAGTTGTCAAAAGTAAAAAAAAAAAAGAGTTGTCAAAAGTAAAAAAAAAAAAAAAAAGAGTTGTCAAAAGTAAAAAAAAAAAAGAGTTGTCAAAAGTAAAAAAAAAAAAAAAGAGTTGTCAAAAGTAAAAAAAAAAAAAGAGTTGTCAAAAGTAAAAAAAAAAAAAGAGTTGTCAAAAGTAAAAAAAAAAAAAAAAAGAGTTGTCAAAAGTCAAAAAAAAAAAAAGAGTTGTCAAAAGTAAAAAAAAAAAAAGAGTTGTCAAAAGTAAAAAAAAAAAAAGAGTTGTCAAAAGTCAAAAAAAAAAAAGAGTTGTCAAAAGTCAAAAAAAAAAAAGAGTTGTCAAAAGTAAAAAAAAAAAAAGAGTTGTCAAAAGTAAAAAAAAAAAAAGAGTTGTCAAAAGTCAAAAAAAAAAAAGAGTTGTCAAAAGTAAAAAAAAAAAAAGAGTTGTCAAAAGTAAAAAAAAAAAAAGAGTTGTCAAAAGTAAAAAAAAAAAAAGAGTTGTCAAAAGTCAAAAAAAAAAAAAGAGTTGTCAAAAGTAAAAAAAAAAAAGAGTTGTCAAAAGTCAAAAAAAAAAAAGAGTTGTCAAAAGTCAAAAAAAAAAAAGAGTTGTCAAAAGTCAAAAAAAAAAAAGAGTTGTCAAAAGTAAAAAAAAAAAAAGAGTTGTCAAAAGTAAAAAAAAAAAAAGAGTTGTCAAAAGTCAAAAAAAAAAAAAAAGAGTTGTCAAAAGTCAAAAAAAAAAAAGAGTTGTCAAAAGTAAAAAAAAAAAAGAGTTGTCAAAAGTAAAAAAAAAAAAAAAAAAAAAAAAAAGAGTTGTCAAAAGTAAAAAAAAAAAAAGAGTTGTCAAAAGTAAAAAAAAAAAAAGAGTTGTCAAAAGTCAAAAAAAAAAAAGAGTTGTCAAAAGTCAAAAAAAAAAAAGAGTTGTCAAAAGTCAAAAAAAAAAAAGAGTTGTCAAAAGTAAAAAAAAAAAAAGAGTTGTCAAAAGTAAAAAAAAAAAAAAGAGTTGTCAAAAGTAAAAAAAAAAAAAGAGTTGTCAAAAGTCAAAAAAAAAAAAGAGTTGTCAAAAGTAAAAAAAAAAAAGAGTTGTCAAAAGTAAAAAAAAAAAAAAAAAAAAAAAAAAGAGTTGTCAAAAGTAAAAAAAAAAAAAGAGTTGTCAAAAGTCAAAAAAAAAAAAGAGTTGTCAAAAGTCAAAAAAAAAAAAGAGTTGTCAAAAGTCAAAAAAAAAAAAGAGTTGTCAAAAGTAAAAAAAAAAAAAGAGTTGTCAAAAGTCAAAAAAAAAAAAGAGTTGTCAAAAGTCAAAAAAAAAAAAAAAAAGAGTTGTCAAAAGTAAAAAAAAAAAAAAAGAGTTGTCAAAAGTAAAAAAAAAAAAGAATTGTCAAAAGTCAAAAAAAAGTTGTCAAAAGTAAAAAAAAAAAAAAAAAAAAAAAAGAGTTGTCAAAAGTCAAAAAAAAAAAAAGAGTTGTCAAAAGTAAAAAAAAAAAAAGAGTTGTCAAAAGTCAAAAAAAAAAAAGAGTTGTCAAAAGTCAAAAAAAAAAAAGAGTTGTCAAAAGTCAAAAAAAAAAAAGAGTTGTCAAAAGTAAAAAAAAAAAAAAGAGTTGTCAAAAGTAAAAAAAAAAAAAAGAGTTGTCAAAAGTAAAAAAAAAAAAAGAGTTGTCAAAAGTAAAAAAAAAAAAAGAGTTGTCAAAAGTAAAAAAAAAAAAAGAGTTGTCAAAAGTCAAAAAAAAAAAAGAGTTGTCAAAAGTCAAAAAAAAAAAAGAGTTGTCAAAAGTCAAAAAAAAAAAAGAGTTGTCAAAAGTAAAAAAAAAAAAAAGAGTTGTCAAAAGTAAAAAAAAAAAAGAGTTGTCAAAAGTAAAAAAAAAAAAAGAGTTGTCAAAAGTAAAAAAAAAAAAAGAGTTGTCAAAAGTAAAAAAAAAAAAAAAGAGTTGTCAAAAGTAAAAAAAAAAAAAAGAGTTGTCAAAAGTAAAAAAAAAAAAGAGTTGTCAAAAGTAAAAAAAAAAAAAAAAAGAGTTGTCAAAAGTAAAAAAAAAAAAAGAGTTGTCAAAAGTAAAAAAAAAAAAAAAAAAAGAGTTGTCAAAAGTCAAAAAAAAAAAAGAGTTGTCAAAAGTCAAAAAAAAAAAAGAGTTGTCAAAAGTAAAAAAAAAAAAAGAGTTGTCAAAAGTCAAAAAAAAAAAAATCATGAGTGGAGAACAAAACGAGGTGGACTTAAAGTGGTTCATGAAAGCCATGCAAGAAAATTTCAAAGGCTTTAAATACGAGGATGGACCGATTGGAATCCCCATCCCCTAGTCATACGCGGCAAAAGAAGGATTTTGATGGCAAATTCAAAGATGATAGTGGATATTATCAAAGGGAAAGGAATGATAGGTCGTACCGGGAGAGATGATGATCTAATAACATTAAGGTAAAGTATTCATTCTTTCCAAGGAAAAGTGATTCCCGAGGTGTATTTGGAATGGGAAAAGAAAGGTGGACCTATTGTTGAATACCAAAACTACACGGAGGAAAAGAAACTTAAATTAGTGACAATGAAGTTCACGGACTACGCTAACAATGGTGGATGAACTAGTAAAGTACCGGAGAAGGTAATGGTGAGTCACAAGTTCAGACATGGAAGGACATGAAGGCACTCATGCGAAAAAAGATTTATTCCATCACAGTATTATAGAGATTTATGTCGAAAACTCCAAAATTTGACTCAAGGATATAAAGCGTGGAAGATTATTATAAAGAGATGAAAATAGCCATGAAAAGAGTGTAATGTGGAGGAAGACGACGAAGAAACAATGGGCTAGATTTGTTGGAGGACTAAATAGAGAGATAGCGGATGTCGTAGATCTACAACAGTAGTGGACTTAGAAGAATGCCTCCACAAATCAATCAAGATCGACGGCAACTAAGAGAAAAGAGGAATTCTAAGATGGGATCAACTTTGAATTCATCTTGGAAATCAAATTGGGAGGATGAAAGTTCGAAACTGAGACAGGAACCTAAGAGCAAACTCACTGCTGCCAATGTATTTTCACAAAAATTCAACACCGATGGATCAAAGAATGAGTATGCATTGGTTAACAATGGAAGACCTATGAACCTTACACCATTAAAGTCGTGGGAGGCAATTGAAGATCAAGAGAGGATCACGAAGGAATTTCAAATCATAAAGGACGAGAGAGAGAAAGAAAAAGGTGAAAAGAAATTAGTTGAAAGAGAGAAAGAAAGTGGTGAAAAGAAATTAGTTGAAAAAGAGGCAAAAATAGAGAAAGAAAGTGGAGAAAGAAAAATAGTTGAAAAGAGCATAAAGAGAGATGAAAAACCGAGGGAGCAAGAGAGAAAAATCGATGGAAAAGAGATAAAAACTGAGGGAGAGAGTGAACAAAAGTCAAGTGAGAAACAAATCGTATTGATGAACAAAAGTGAGGATAAGCGTGAGATGATTTTGCTTTTATATAAAGATGTTTATTTATCATCTAACGACTTACCAAGTTTTCTTCCAAGAGTTGTTTCTTTTCTTTTGCAGAAAAATAAATATGAAATTTCTGAGGAGTTTCGAAGAGGAATTTCTCCGATGAGTGAGATTAAGAAGCAAAAAGATCTCGTGCTAAGTACGTTAGTTCTAAGTCAACCGGAAACATCAAACAGGTTTGAGTGGTTGGTAAGGCCATATGATTTTTATATTGCACCTACTATATATATAAGGTTGATAGATAATATGCATAATTATTTAATTGGAAAATTTGTCATTGATTACTTTGCACACAACTTGGTTTATGACAAAATTGGTAGATACATATTTGTGAGTTTTCAAATCTGATTTTAGCATTTTAAGGGATTTTATTTCTATTCGATATTATTCACTGTTTGATATTATTGATGATTTTAATCTATTAAATCCGTTAAAATTATTAACTTCGTTAACTAATAAGTTTGTTCTTGTGCGTGAACGTAAAAAAGACGAATTTGTTAAGAAATTTCATTCAATGGTAAGACTTATTTTTAAACCCGGAGATTTGGTTGGGCTACGTCTACAAAAAGAAAGGTTTCTGAACAAACGGAACAACAAACTACAACCTCGAGGAGATAGACAGTTTCAAGTCCTAGAGCATATCAACGACATCGCTTACAAGATCGACCTACCAAGTGAATACGGTAATGTAAGCACATATTTTAATTTTACTAACTTATTTTTATATGATGCAGGAGATTCGAGGACGAATCTTTTCGAAGGAGGAGGGAATGATGTGAACCGAGGAGCGATAAATCTCATTGTCAAGGACCATGATCTATTAGAAGATAAAAGAGGTCCAACGAACAAAGCTTCACATGGTTTAGTCGTGAAAACCCGAGGAAAAGAGTCATCACAATAAAAACAAAAGACTATAAAAATAAAGAGCTTTGTAGCATGGAAGTGGGCCCCAAGAACTTGGCAAAAGAAGACCCACAAGGCACGGAGTTGGGCTCCACAAATACCAATGGATTGGAGAGAGAAGGGTAAAGATCCACGGAAACTACAAAGAGATAAAGATTCACGTGGGTTGGAAAGAGATAAAGATCCACATGACTTGGTTTATGATGTGATCCAAGTTGAGACCAGATCAAGGCCCAAGAACAAAGATTCAATTGAAGATACGGGCGGCCCAATGAGCAGAGTAAGAAGCCCAAGATTATTGAAAGATCTTTTGAAGCAAGGGAAGCCGAAGATGCATGAAGATTTGGGAGGATGCGACGCACATGCACATGTAAGAATTAAACACATGTGCCATGCACATGCACATGTAGGAATTAAAGAGGACATGCGCCAAGCACATGCTTATATGAGGAATTAAAAGGTCACATGCAAAGCACATGCAAATCATACAAATCTAGATACAAATCTCGTGGGAAAAGATCATATCCAGCTGAATCTACTCAAATCAGTTCAAATCACATTCAAACCGGAGTTTAAACAAGAGATAACATCTGATCATGCCAAAGATCATTATCTCATGATTTTATTAGTTATTTTATCTTTATTTTCGTTTTTATTATTATTTTATTTAATTTTAATGTGTAGCCTATTTAATGGCAAACTATTTGATTTAATAAGAAAAACAAGTTTGAATTAAAAATTGAGTGTTTTTTTTAGAGAGGATTTCTCTTTAGTTCTTTGCGAAGAACAACGATCTTCTTCAAGTCACGCTTGAAGAATCTCGCTTGATAGCTTTGGTTCTTACCAACGAGTTTGGTCTGGGTCAAGCTCCTGTTTTGATAGCTTTGGTTCAGCCAACAGGTGTGGCTCGGGTCAAGCTCCTGTTTTGATAACTAGGGTTCCATCGAATTCTTCGATTGGGGTCTTAGTTCCTTACTTTGTTCTTGAATCAAAAGGCGTTCCTTTCAATTATTCCGCGTTGTTGTCGGGTCCCGGGTCCTTTCGATCCGAGGTTCGCATCATACTAGGTTTTATGTCGTCGGGATTTCTGTTGGGTAGTTAAACTATATGTTATGTTTTAGGTTAAGTGTGTTCTGTTTTATATTCTGCTTATTATTCTGTCGCCTGTCTATGAATGTTCATGCATACACGTTTTCTCTGAAAGTCATGAAAATGTTTTCTGCACACGATTTGAAGTTAAGTAAGATAAAACCTGTAATGAAATGTATGGTTAAGTGTGGATGAGGACTGGCATCCTGTCATGTACTCCTGTTATGTCCTGTTGTGGCATGTACTCCTGTTGCGCCAGCTCTTCTTCCCACTTATACCTTCCTGTCCAGTGAAACGTAATGTAATGTAATGTTCATGTATTTGAAAATGTTCATGCATAGCATATGCACACTGCATTCTAGTATGTTCTTACTGAGCTCTAGGCTCATAGATGAACTCCCTGTTGTAGGTACGGATACTCCAGATGAGGACCTTGTGCCTCAAAATGACGAGCTGATGTAGTTGGAGGATCGAGCTCACGGGGTTTGGCTGCTGCAGTCAGACAAGAGTTAATCTTGTGAGAATGTGTTTCCTGAAATTATGTCTAATATTGTACAATCTTTTGAAATTTTAAAACATTTGAAATGTAGGTCCAGTTCTGTACTACTTTGTGGTTTGTAAAACGATGTATGGAACCTGTATTGATGTTTAAAACCTCTGTATTTGACAGTTGAATTATGTTTTGAAGTATTCTGGAATTTATTTGGAATATTTTCTGTTAGTCTGTGCATGGATAGTTTCTGGTTTTAAAGTTATCCATGTAGTTTGTCTTCTGGAAATCCGTCAACTGTAAAGCATATTTTTTTACAACTTTGTTTTGAATCGGGTTTTGAAGGTTTGAAACCTTTATGCCTTCTGTCGTGAGGTTTTCTGTTTGTAGGTCTTCCTGTCAAAAGTTGCCAAATTCTGCCCCTTTTAAACTACATCTTCCGATCACGTTCACTGCTGTTTTAAGTGTGCATCCACCGATAGTCACTGTTCACATTTTGTTTTATTCGCATCCACCGCCAAACAGTAATTTTGCCATAGCTTTTTCTTCTGCCGATTACGTTTACTGCCTTTATCTTCCGATGACGTCATCACATATTCCGATTACGTTTACTGCCTTTATCTTCCGATGACATCATCATATATTCCGATTACGTTTATTACCTATATCTGCCGATGACGTCATCACATCTTCCGATGACGTCATCTATTTTGTCTTACTCAATCCACCAGTGAGTAGTGCAATTCCGCCTGTTTTAAAACACTTCTACCGGCTGACGTCATCACCTTCTGCCGATTCCGTTTATTGCCTGCATCTTCCGGCTGACGTCATCACCTTCTGCGGATTACGTTTACTATCTGTATCTGCCGATGACGTCATTACATCTTCCAATGACGTCATCACACACTCGATTTCATTTATTTCCTTCGCCCTTTTTGTTCCCTGTTCCTCCCCGTCTTCTCTGTTATTCACTTCTGTTTATTTATTTTCTTCGCCACTTCTTTTCTTCTGCTATTCATTATTTAAAATCTATTTTGCTATCAACTTCAGAGAATTCTCCCTCTGTCAATGTTTTAAAAGTGGAATGTACAAAAAAAAAATATAATCACCGTTTTCTGTTATCTATCCCGGAGTGATGGCTCCGATCCCGGGCCCCGATCGAGTCCGGTTCCGGGCTGTCACAGTTACGTCGTAGAAGATCACAACCATCGGTTCCAAATTCGACGACAAATTTTAAAAACTATATTTTAAGGTCAATTCATGAATTGAGGCATGTCTCACATTTAGTTTATCTCAATGACAATGACAAACCCAATACGATTGTAAAATTATTAAGAATAGAGATAATAAATTTTGATCTACCAATCACATCAAATGTTTTTGCTTGTTTGGTGTAAAAAAAACTATTATACAATTTTTTGAGATAAATTAGAATGATATAAGTCTCTATGTATGTTAGAAATCAAATGAAAATTGAAAAAAAAAATACGATGTGAGATATCAGATTTACGTGAAAAAATCATTTTGGAAAAAACGACGGACAAATGAACAAATCTACTATAAAGATCGAAATATAACTGCAAATTTTGCGATTCAAGTTTACAAGAATTTATAGATAAACAAACCCTAATTGACATTTACAATGCATGCCTACCGACTTGGCCCAAATAGAATTTAGTCACACCGAACTCTAACCATATATATATTAAAGGTAATTAGTAATTTGAATATTGTATTTTGAGAGTTTGATATTCTGAACTTCCAAACACTACTATTGACATTAAAAAAATAGTTAAATTTACACACGTGGATATTTCATTTGTTCTCTCTCCCCCATCTTTAGGACGAGACTCTCTCTCTTGGAATGAATCATTCGAAAACCTCATTGAAACCCAAAAAAAAGCTTTTATGATTAAACTCAGTCGCATCTCAGCCAGTTTAAACTCAATTCCTAGATCACAATCGAGTAAAAGTTTGAGAATTTTAGTAATTGATAGAGAATGAATTTATTTATCCTCGTAGAAGAATGAAGAGGTTTATCAATAAAATCACAATTTGAGTGGTCGAATTCAAATATGGAAGGAGAAGTTTGTGAGATCAAATCAATGAGAGCTTGTAGAAAAAAAAGTCAACCGAAGAGGCGTTGCTCAATCACCGGAAAAGAATTGTATGCATTTTCTCTCTCTCATATTTTTTTATAAACCCAATTCATTTAACTATCCTGATCTTACTCTTTTCCCATCTTCTTTATGTAATTCATTTTCCCTTTAGCTTCATCTACATCTATTTTGCAAGATGACTAAAGTAAAAGGTGGTCCATTGGTATCGTTCTTTCGTTTTCTTCTTTCTATGTTAAAGAAGTTAGTGTTTAATTATGACAAAATATTGATACTTGTAAAGTTAACATTTATTTTAACTTAGGTATAAATTGCTAACTGTACATAAAAGATGATTTGATTTGTAGAAAAAAAAAAGATATCATCTATCGAGATTTTAAACTTCTAATTGTTTGCACGTAATAGCATCAAGGCAACATGCGCAGAGGAATAGCTTCCACCCCGAGAGGCGGAGTTTGGTCAGCAATGTCGGCGGCCTTAAAAATGATGTGCCATTGGAACTTTGAAAAATGATGTGCCATTGGAACTTTGATTCAAATACTTGTTATTGCTTCAAATAAAAAGATATTTCCAATAAATATTATTTTATAATATAATTGCCCTCGTCCTACTTATATTCTGCAGCGACTACTGGCTTCCTTTTTATTGAAAGTTGTGCTTTGGTTTTTTCTGCAGTTTAAAATAATAATCCTAAAAATGTGACAACAGTTTGGCTTCAAACTTCACACAACCATTGAAATCGATGGATTCTATGTTTATAAACTATTAAAAACAAAACTTAAAAATAATTATAAAATAATTTAAAACAATTAAAAACTAAATAACAATTGACGGAGGGCAAAAAGGGACGTTTGTCCTAAGAATGAGGGGCGATCGCTGGTTTTGCCAGCGATCGCCACACCAGGCGATCACAGATCGCGGCGACCAACACGAGGGGCGATCGATCGCTCGTTTTGGGCGATCGATCGCCACACGCTCTGGAATTCTTCCAGAGCGTGGCGACCATGGGCGATCGATCCCCACCCTTGGGCGATCGATCGCCATGTCCTCTGGATTTCCAGAGGACTGGCACACCTCTTTTTTTTTTTTCTTCTTCCCTTTCTTTCTTCTCCTTCTACTTCCTTCTTTCTCTTCTTGCATAACCCTACAATTATAAATACCACTTAACCAATTCTCTAACCTGATTATACACCTTCATAACCTCACTCAGAACCGACTCTATACTTATTTTAAAACGTGGTAAAACTTTATGAAAATAAACTGCATGGATATGTTTAAAAACTGAACATTTCCCTAATACCAAACATTTACAAAATACATTTCCAAAACGTTTAAAAAAACTTAAAACATAAACCTATCTACTAATCAGATCCAAACATCCTAATATGTTATAACTATACATTTTAACCTATCTAATCCGCCATTAACCCGAAATATCCCCAAAAACCCTCAAAACACATACATACACCCCCCACGGGTCAGGTTAAACATCGACTGCGCCAGCACACCCCGCGAGCCATCCTCCGCCAACTGCATCACTCCTCGGGTGGAGGGATCTCATCCTCACCTAAGTCAAGATCACCTACACCATACAGACAATTTATGAGATAAAAATCTCAGCAAGTTTCGTAAATGCAAATGCATGCTGTGCATATGAGTTCGTAAATCATGCAACATTTTTTTATCTTTACATAGGTTGTCATCGAGATCTCAACCCCCTAAATAGAGAGGGCACATCATGCGGTTGGACTACCCTTTCCTCCTAGAGGAGGGGGGTACATGCTTGCAACACGCACAGCCATGCCTGAGCCCCACCTCGCATGACCATAAACATACATCAACTCATATTAGATGTGGTATTGTGATAGACCCGTAATCGATCCACACAATAGATCAATAGCCCCCTTTCAGGCCATATCGCCATTTTATTTAAAACATGGTGCGGAAATTCATTTTCATGCTCCTTTAAAATACGTGATGCGTGAACAATTTATAGCATAATTAAACATGCATCATACGTACCATCAAGACAATAAAAGCAATTAAAGACATAACCTATAAAACGACTAAACCTAACTACCGAAACAAAGCGATTTAAACAAACACGTCACCAAAACTCCTCGAGACGACATCGACTACGGTGTAGGCCAATCGGCCATAGTAAGTCATGAGAACTTACCTCGTGTCCGTTGCAATCCAAGCTCCGTCCACGAGCGTTGTTCACCTAAGGCAATTTCACAATTTGTCGTTAAAACGAGTTTAAACTATCAAACGTCCAAATTTAATGAAACCTTAGCTAAGGAAATTCCTTAAAACTCTAATTCAACTCCTTGAGACATTTTATCGAGCAATTCATGCTCATGAATTTTTAAAACTCTATTAATGGAGGTTTCTCAAATCTCCAAAAACCTATAAACTCTAAAACTTCTCACAATTCAATCCAACTTTGCCCAACAACGTTCTATACGTTCTCTATATCCATCAACACAATAAACTTACCAATTTCGAACCCCAAGTCGCATTTTTAACAAAACCCTATGAAATTCAATAATCTAGCAGTTCATCATAGACTCCATCGATTTCAATTCCGATTTCGATTCCGACATTAAAAGTTTTATTTCCGCTAAAACGCTAGGTTTAAAGTTTTAAGTATAAAAAAAATAATACGAGAAAATTAGGATTAGTGTAAGGGTCGTCACAGAGAGAGAAGGGATGGCTCAGAGACACTCGAAGAATAACAACGACCTCGCCTTCTTCACCTACGATGAGAAGAAGAAGCTCGGGTATGGGACGCAGAGGGAGAGGCTCTTCAGATAAGATAAATTAATTTTGGTTTTTATCTACTAGACCTAATCTTTCAGATTAGAAAACGAAAGGCGTTTTAAAACGAAAGGCGTTTTCTAATCTAAACAGGCGTTTTCTAATCTAAACAAAAGGCGTTTTATTGTTTTTGTTCGTTTGGTTGGGCGTTGACGACTGCGAACTGCGATTGTGCGAGCAGAGAGTCTCTCTGAGAGAGAGACAGAAATTAGCTGCCGGCTGGGCTGGGCGCTGGGCGACAGCCACGGGCGTAGGGTTCGCACCTGTTCGAGTTTGACTGTCCAGCGAAGAGCGATGATTCTGAAGAGTGAAGACTGAAGTGAAGAGAGGCGAGCGAGCCACGGCCCACAGTTTCACTTAATTCGGTTCGGTTTTTTCAGGTTTGTCTCACTAAACCCGAAAACCAAATCGAAAAATTCGGTTCACCTACATAAAAACCGAATTTGGATTTTTCAAAGAGCAAAACCACCCAGAACCGGACCAAATTTTCGGTTCCAATCTGGTTCTTCGATCCGGTCCAGTTTTTGCTCACCCCTAATGACATGCACTTCCTTTTTTCTATGACCCCTAAACTGTTGTTAATGGTTGAATGAATTCAACGTCAAGTAATAAATTTATTCTATTTTTTAATAAATAAAACTAAATAAAATACTGAACTAAGAGATATTTTTCAATTCAATCAATGAATAATTTTTTTCGTCAATTCAAACACTAAACTATTCACGGTTAGCAAATCGAACTAATCTGCTAAATGAATGTTAAAAAATACACGTGATTTGCCCATGACGTTAGAAAACCCAGGTTTTTCTTTTGCTGACCATTGTCTCTGGTACAACCTGCGTTTTAGCCTCACTCACAGATTTTGTTCGTCGGCCAAGGATGTGGCTCGAGTTTGTAACGCCCCGAATTAATCAACCCGGTTTGCTACTCACACTCACTAAACTGAACTAGGAAATTCTAGAAAAATTTAAAACTTTATCCATCGATATAAAACATTGTCATTTAAACGATTAAAATACTTCAGCGGAATACATTTACGTAAAACAGAGTCATTACGAAAACAGACTAACAAATCTTTAAATATAAAATCGTTCGAAACATCTCTGCGACAACTACAGCCAGTTCAACTCTACTGGGCGATCTAGCACCCACAGAGTCTGTCGTCCACAACCTTGGACGACGTATTCGTCTACGACTCTGGACGACGAACTCTGGATAAGCTACTTTAGACGACGCGACTCTGGACGACAACTTTGGGCAACTATTTCTCGTCGTCCACGGCTACAAAGACTTATTGTCTACGGATTATCGTCCACAGTCTTACTTAGACTTATCTTCCACAGATTGTAACACCCGACAACTTCAGCTAGGTGATTTCCTAACTGTATTAACGGTCATAAATATTCAATCTTCACGGTTTAGAGTTTTATACCAAGAATAATTAATTTTATGTAGATTTAAGCCAGGTTGAGTGGCAAAGTTGTAATAATGGAGGGTGATGACCAATATATAAAGAAAAAAGGAAATGTTTTAAACCTCACTCGAACCACTGTAGCCGACACCTTTCTTTTCGGCGATTTCTTCTCTCCCAAGCTCTTGCTCTCTGCTTTCAGCATACTCTCTTCGACGATCGGTTTCTCTGCCACCACTCGACTACTCTGTGCCCGAGGTATGCAATAGACAACGTAGCTATCTGTTAGTTTGTTAGCCCTGTTTTCTACTCGGCATTGGAGTTTTGGATCTTCCAATGGCCGACTAATAATAAGGACATTTGAAATCTGAGAGTGAGAATGACTTTAGCTATTAAATCTTAAGATAACTTGAGATTAGAACTATTAGGATTTTTGTTTTAACTACTGCAATGTAAATGTTTTAGGTGAAGAAGTTTAAAGAGAAAGGAGCTCAAGTGCTAAGAAGACCAGATAAGTGAATGTATTAAGATTTCCGGCTAATAGAGCCCTACATCGTGAGAGTACTAGGTCGTTTTAGATGTCTAATGTTTACCTTATGATAATGAGCTTGTCTGCGCTTGAAGGATTGATGAATGTTGTGAGTTATACTATTTGATGACCTGCTAGTGAATGTGAAGTTGTCTGCTCTGGTATGATCCTTGTTATAGTCTGATGGGTTAAAAGTTCTCATGTTCATGCATCATGACTGTTTCTCAAGCAAAAGAAAATGTTTTAATGCATGTTTTCCATGAACAAGATATGTATGTATATATGTATATATATAAGATTTATGCAACGTGGACTAAGAGAGGATTGGGGGCGGTTCGGCGTATGTCACAATCCAAAGAGGGACATATGAATACGACCCGCAGTAGGGAACAAGATCAAACTCACTGTCAAACCCCCTTTACCGGCACAAATCCTCTCTTAATCCACACAACCTAAATGAAGAATATGATCAAAGACTATAAATGAAGAATATGATCAAAGACTATGAATGATGAATATGATCAATGACTATGATCCATGACTATGAATGATGAATATGATCCATGACTATGAATGATGATTACGAGCAATGATATGAACAAGAAAAGACTTATGAGCATGTGATTTTCCCAAATTATACATTCATGCATCCATGTTAGTGTTGCTTCCTTACTAAGCATTAGGCTTATAGTTAATCTTATGATGTAGGTGAAGAGTTAGAAGGTGAGGATTTCCAGGCCAGAGATGATGTTTAAAGCTGGTTGCCGGAGGATGCTCAGTGTGACAGTGAAGGCTGGATAGGCGATTAAGTTCCCTGGTTATACTCATAGTAAGTCAGAAAAGTTTATGATAAACAATTGACTAAGTAGAACAGAATTCTTATAAGCCATCGGATGATGAAAGTGCTATTTTGTCGTCTAGCGATCGGCAGATGTAGTATCTAAGCCATCGGATGATGAAAGTGCTATTTTGTCGTCTAGCGATCGGCAGATGTAGTATCTAAGCCATCGGATGATGAAAGTGCTATTTTGTCGTCTAGCGATCGGCAGATGTAGTATCTAAGCCATCGGATGATGAAAGTGCTATTTTGTCGTCTAGCGATCGGCAGATGTAGTATCTAAGCCATCGGATGATGAAAGTGCTATTTTGTCGTCTAGCGATCGGCAGATGTAGTATCTAAGCCATCGGATGATGAAAGTGCTATTTTGTCGTCTAGCGATCGGCAGATGTAGTATCTAAGCCATCGGATGATGAAAGTGCTATTTTGTCGTCTAGCGATCGGCAGATGTAGTATCTAAGCCATCGGATGATGAAAGTGCTATTTTGTCGTCTAGCGATCGGCAGATGTAGTGTCTAAGCCATCGGATGATGAAAGTGCTATTTTGTCGTCTAGCGATCGGCAGATGTAGTATCTAAGCCATCGGATGATGAAAGTGCTATTTTGTCGTCTAGCGATCGGCAGATGTAGTGTCTAAGCCATCGGATGATGAAAGTGCTATTTTGTCGTCTAGCGATCGGCAGATGTAGTGTCTAAGCCATCGGATGATGAAAGTGCTATTTTGTCGTCTAGCGATCGGCAGATGTAGTGTCTAAGCCATCGGATGATGAAAGTGCTATTTTGTCGTCTAGCGATCGGCAGATGGAGTGTCTAAGCCATCGGATGATGAAAGTGCTATTTTGTCGTCTAGCGATCGGCAGATGTAGTGTCTAAGCCATCGGATGATGAAAGTGCTATTTTGTCGTCTAGCGATCGGCAGATGTAGTGTCTAAGCCATCGGATGATGAAAGTGCTATTTTGTCGTCTAGCGATCGGCAGATGTAGTGTCTAAGCCATCGGATGATGAAAGTGCTATTTTGTCGTCTAGCGATCGGCAGATGTAGTGTCTAAGCCATCGGATGATGAAAGTGCTATTTTGTCGTCTAGCGATCGGCAGATGGAGTGTCTAAGCCATCGGATGATGAAAGTGCTATTTTGTCGTCTAGCGATCGGCAGATGTAGTGTCTAAGCCATCGGATGATGAAAGTGCTATTTTGTCGTCTAGCGATCGGCAGATGTAGTGTCTAAGCCATCGGATGATGAAAGTGCTATTTTGTCGTCTAGCGATCGGCAGATGGAGTGTCTAAGCCATCGGATGATGAAAGTGCTATTTTGTCGTCTAGCGATCGGCAGATGTAGTGTCTAAGCCATCGGATGATGAAAGTGCTATTTTGTCGTCTAGCGATCGGCAGATGTAGTGTCTAAGCCATCGGATGATGAAAGTGCTATTTTGTCGTCTAGCGATCGGCAGATGGAGTGTCTAAGCCATCGGATGATGAAAGTGCTATTTTGTCGTCTAGCGATCGGCAGATGTAGTGTCTAAGCCATCGGATGATGAAAGTGCTATTTTGTCGTCTAGCGATCGGCAGATGGAGTGTCTAAGCCATCGGATGATGAAAGTGCTATTTTGTCGTCTAGCGATCGGCAGATGTAGTGTCTAAGCCATCGGATGATGAAAGTGCTATTTTGTCGTCTAGCGATCGGCAGATGTAGTGTCTAAGCCATCGGATGATGAAAGTGCTATTTTGTCGTCTAGCGATCGGCAGATGTAGTGTCTAAGCCATCGGATGATGAAAGTGCTATTTTGTCGTCTAGCGATCGGCAGATGGAGTGTCTAAGCCATCGGATGATGAAAGTGCTATTTTGTCGTCTAGCGATCGGCAGATGGAGTGTCTAAGCCATCGGATGATGAAAGTGCTATTTTGTCGTCTAGCGATCGGCAGATGTAGTGTCTAAGCCATCGGATGATGAAAGTGCTATTTTGTCGTCTAGCGATCGGCAGATGTAGTGTCTAAGCCATCGGATGATGAAAGTGCTATTTTGTCGTCTAGCGATCGGCAGATGTAGTGTCTAAGCCATCGGATGATGAAAGTGCTATTTTGTCGTCTAGCGATCGGCAGATGTAGTGTCTAAGCCATCGGATGATGAAAGTGCTATTTTGTCGTCTAGCGATCGGCAGATGTAGTGTCTAAGCCATCGGATGATGAAAGTGCTATTTTGTCGTCTAGCGATCGGCAGATGTAGTGTCTAAGCCATCGGATGATGAAAGTGCTATTTTGTCGTCTAGCGATCGGCAGATGTAGTGTCTAAGCCATCGGATGATGAGAGTGCTATTTTGTCGTCTAGCGATCGGCAGATGGAGTGTCTAAGCCATCGGATGATGAAAGTGCTATTTTGTCGTCTAGCGATCGGCAGATGTAGTGTCTAAGCCATCGGATGATGAAAGTGCTATTTTGTCGTCTAGCGATCGGCAGATGTAGTGTCTAAGCCATCGGATGATGAAAGTGCTATTTTGTCGTCTAGCGATCGGCAGATGTAGTGTCTAAGCCATCGGTTGATGAAAGTGCTATTTTGTCGTCTAGCGATCGGATGATGAAAGTGCTATTTTGTCGTCTAGCGATCGGCAGATGGAGTGTCTAAGCCATCGGATGATGAAAGTTCTATTTTGCCGTCTAGCGATCGGCAGATGGAGTGTCTAAACCATCGGATGATGAGAGTGTTATTTTGTCGTCTAGTGATCGGCAGATGTAGTGTAATAAGTCACCGGATGATGTGAGTATTCTTTTATTGTATAATGTCCAGGTAATGTTTTAAGTCGGTCACGTGAAGCACATATGACCACCGGTCGATGTAAGTTATTTCTTTGTTGTCAGAATCCAGTTTAAGAGGTGTTCAAAAAAATATATTACCGAAAATAGGTTGAGTGTGAGTAATAAGACTTAAATGATTAAGAAAGATATGGATTATGTGACGATCGCTTCTAGGGTTGTTACAATTATGGTATCAAAGCAAAAATCGGGTTCTAAAACCGATTTTGCAGACTGCCTTCCAGCACTGACTGCCACATGAGCACACTCCAGCAACTGTAAGTATTTATGATTTCAGTAAATGTCACTAAGTTAAGATGCATTTATAATTAATTGTCTAGGAATCCCAAAATGGTTAGAGGTCAGCAGAGAGAGACCAATGGGGATAGCAATGCCATTGCTCAGTTGACAGAGTTGGACATGCGCCAATCTCGCCAGATCGAACAACTGATGACTGCTAGAGAGGAACAAGGCAACTCCAGTACTAATGCAACTCATGATCATGGGGGTGAGTGTTTCCACCGGCTTCGACCCCCGGTGTTTAATAGACATGTTTCAGATCCTGTTTATGCTGAGGAGTGGGTTCGAAAGATAGAAGACATGTTTAAATACGCAAAGGTTGATGAAGGAGATAAGGTCACATATGCTGTCTTTCATTTGGAATTAAGTGCATGGCATTGGTGGGATTCGATCCAGAACACTGCTAATGCCGGAGCTATGACCTGGGAAATGTTTAAGATTGCCTTCTTTGACAAGTACTTCAATAGGACTATTCGGGCCAACAAGAAGAAGGAGTTCATGAATCTACGACAAACTGGCTCTGTGACGGATTACATATGCAAATTTGATGCTTTATCACGATTTGCTCCTCGAATGATTGAGGATGATGATGACAGGATTTACCAATTTGTTCAAGGACTGAAGCCGAGTTTGTACATGAAAGTAAAGACTGCTGGGATACACAATGTACCTTATGGTGAAGTGACGGCTAAGGCCTTGGAGCTGGAAGAGGCGGAAATGACAGCATATGCACAGCGTGAGCAGCCAAGAAAATTCACGAAGGAAACTCAGCCGCCACCACGTCAGGATAAAGGATGGCAGCCGCAACAGAACAGGGGACCACAACAACAACAACAAGGTATAAAGAGACCCCTCAACCAGAATGATGACCAAGGAAAAGGGAAGAGACCTCTGGCACCCTTTGTAACACCCGACATTTCGGCCAGGTGATTTTCTGACCATTTTCATTGTCACCCTCTTATTTAACCGTTATGATTTAAATTTAATGTTAAGACAAATTTATTACAAGTTGAGTAAAACTAGGTTAGGTGGCAGTTTTGTAATTAGAATCGATGGATTTAGTATAAATAGGAAATGGAAACCTTAAATCTCATTTATTGCCACTGTAGCCGACATTCCCTCTCGGCGATTTCTTCTCTCCCAAGTTCTTGCTCTCGGCTACCAGAACTTTCCTCTGCCGACGACCGGTTTCGAGCTTGCTTTTCTCTGCAAATCCACACCCGAGGTATGAAATGGACAATGTAGTCATTCATTAGTAAATAGAGCTCTGTTCTCAGCTCGGCACTGAGTTCGGATTTTTAGCAGTGGCCGAGCAGTTTGTGATTTTCTTAATCTGAGAGTAGAAATGTCATCCCGAATCAATTCTGAGCATTTTAAGTAACCAACTCGGATTTAATCAATGGAAAAACCTGTCCACCTAGTTTCGGATTTCAGACTGCAGTGTGTCAAACAGAGGAATCAGAATGACTTTAGCTAATAGATCCTAGGGTGGTTTATGATTAGGACTACTAGGACTTTGTTTTAACTACTGTAATGTACATGTTTTAGGTGAAGAAGTTAAAGAGAGGAAGTTCGGATTGCTAAGGAATCCAGGTAAGTGAATGTATTAAGATTTCCGGCCACTAGGGCCCTACACCGCAAGGGTATTAGGGAATCACTGAGATGTTAGCTTATTGACTATGACTTGTTATTTCCACGATATGAAGAAGTTATGTAAGTAAATGTAAAGTTACAGGATGTTCTACTTGTCCTTATGGTATGACTTTTCTCTATGAACCTCATGTCTATGCATCATGCCCACGTTTATGATTAAGTAGAGAACATGAAAAGTAAATGTAACCATGATTAAGTGCAGAATGGGGAAAAGACTATATTATGTATGACTCGCGAATTCTCCCACTGGTGGAGGCCGAGTTAATGATATGTATGACTCGCGAAATCTCCCACTGGTGGAGGCCGAGTAATGATATGTATGGCTCGCGAATTCTCCCACTGGGGAGGCCGAGTGATGTATCATGATTGCCGCGATAGGCAAATGATTATGTATGACTGCCGCGATAGGCAAATGACTATGTACCCCTGTCTTCCTCCCTCGTTCCCTGCCTTAATACATGTTATGTGAATGATAAAGATGAACATGAATGAAGAATGGTTTATGAATTATGTCCCTTTAAATTGTGTACTCATGTATATCTGTCAGCATGCATTCCTTACTAAGCATTAGGCTTATAGTTAAACCTTATGGTGTAGGTGAAGAAGGTTCAGGTGAGGATGTTATGTTCAAAGAGGATGCTTAAGGCTGGTTGCTGGAGGATGCTCAAGGTGACAGTGCAGGACTGGAGAGGCGATTTATGACCCCTGGTTTAAACTCTTATGTTACAGTATGTTAAAGGATATGGTAGTTTAAGTAGGATGAGATTATTTTAAAACGTTGAGCTTGAAACTGTCTAGTGGATCACTGAGTCAGGGAAAGATTATGTAGATTTATGAATGATCTGTTGCTTAAGTCTTCCGCTATATGTGTTTGGATGAGTTGTGTTTTCTTCCAGTTGAAAGGAGTCCTTTGATGATTTAGTGTTCTCTACCGTAAGACGGAAGCTGGATGAGGCAATCTTCCGGCTGACGTCATCGGCAGATGCCGAATGTTAGAGTTTGATGGTTTAGTCTTCCGGCTGACGTCATCGGCAGATGCCGAAGGTTAATTGTTTGACGGTTTAGTCTTCCGGCTGACGTCATCGGCAGATGCCGAAGGTTAATTGTTTGACGGTTTAGTCTTCCGGCTGACGTCATCGGCAGATGCCGAATGTTAGAGTTTGATGGTTTAGTCTTCCGGATGACGTCACCAGAAGACGAAAAATGTGTTTTGTCGATTAGCGACCGGATGATGTTTTAATTTAGCACGTGAGACCTACGTGTCCACCGGAAGATGTCTCCTTTTAGGCGATGTTAAGCGAGTCACGCGTAATGCACGTGATGACCGGACGACTAAATTTCTGAGGGTTGTCAACGCATGCAACCCATGCAAACCGAGTGGTATTATGTTAAGAGAATTGAGGGCATCTCCTCTTTTCCCGGAATTGTCAGGAAACCAGTGACCGAGTCTAGTCGCTCGACTCTGTGAAAGTTTGAGCCGACGAGGTGTGGGAAGTCAGGCACGAGAGGGTTCGTTTTCCTTAATGGTTCTGCATCTCTATTACCAGTTTAGAAAATAAAAAAAAAAATATATGTATAATGTGAAAGTCTGTTGTGAGATAGTAAGTGAATGTAATAATAGTAAAAGTCAGGCAAACGGTAAATGAAAGAATATGAATACGTGACGGCTCCTGGCCGGGGTCGTTACACCCTTATGCCCCACCTGTCAGAAGAACCACCCCGGCGAATGCAAGTTGCGTTCTGGCCACTGTTACAGATGTGATAAGGTTGGACATATAGTCAGAGACTGCCCCATGCCGCCAGATCCGAACCGTGCAAGGGTAGCACCTAGAGTCTATGCAATGATGGAGGATGAGGAAGCCGTGCAGCATACGGTCATAACAGGTACCATTATGATCTGTGGTTTTGCTGCTTACACACTTGTAGATACGGGAGCCACACACTCGTTTATATCAACTTTGTTTGTATGCCAACACAACTTAGAACTTTTACCAGCCGAAAGGCCATATAATGTTATGTTACCATCAGGGAAGTTCCTACATTCAGAACGGATTGTTAAAAGTGATGTTGTGTCCTTAGGAAGTAAGAAACTATATGTAGAACTGATTGTAATTGACATGAAAGGGTATGAGGTGATATTAGGAATGGATTGGTTATTTAGGCATTATGCCACAATAAGTTGTAGATCTGGGATGGTTGATTTTCGACCCCCAAATGGTGATCATTATTCCTTCCAAGCTATTCCTAAGATAAGCAAAATATCGATTATATCCTCACTAGAAATTTACCGGTTACTGAAAAATGGTTGTGAGAGTTACTTAGCTAGCATAATGGATGTTCGGGTGAAGAATAAAATAGAGTTACAAGATATCCCCATAGTCCGAGAGTTCCCTAAGGCATTCTTGGATGATTTGCCAGGATTACCACCTGATAGAGAAATAGAGTTTGTAATAGATACGTACCCTGAGGCCTTACCCGTTTCTAAGAATCCTTATCGGATGGCACCTGTTGAGCTAAAGGAGTTAAAAGTCCAACTACAGGAATTAATAGACAAAGGATTTATACGCCCTAGCAGTTCCCCTTGGGGTGCATCTGTCTTATTTGTCAAGAAGAAAGATGGTTCGCTTAGAATGTGCATAGACTATAGGGAGCTAAATAAGTTGACAATCAAGAATAAGTACCCCTTACCTCGGATTGATGATTTGTTTGACCAATTGCAAGGAGCAAAGGTGTTTTCAAAAATAGATTTACGTTCGGGTTATTACCAACTGAAAGTTAAGGAAGGAGATATACCAAAGACAGCCTTCAGAACCCGTTATGGACACTACGAATTCTTGGTCATGTCATTTGGGTTGACCAATGCACCTGCAGCCTTTATGGACTTAATGAATCGAGTGTTTCGTGAGTATTTGGACAAATTTGTAATTGTGTTCATAGATGATATCCTGATATACTCACGGACTGAAGCTGACCATGCAGAGCATTTAAGAGTAGTTTTGATGACATTAAAGGAGCACCAGCTCTATGCCAAATTGTCCAAGTGTGAATTTTGGTTGAACAAGGTTAATTTTCTTGGTCATGTAGTTTCTTCTAATGGCATATCAGTGGACCCGACCAAAATTCAAGCAGTAAAGGATTGGCCACAACCAAAGAATGCCAGTGAAGTCCGCAGTTTCCTTGGATTGGCAGGCTATTACAGAAAGTTCATCAAAGGATTTTCTTTGATAGCTAAGCCCCTGACGAATTTGACAAAGAAAGACAACAAGTATTCTTGGACTGAAGCTTGTGAGGATAGCTTCCAGACATTGAAGGTGAAGTTAACAACAGCCCCGGTATTGACCCTTCCAACCGAAGAAGGAAAGTTTAGCGTATTTTGTGATGCATCAAAAGTTGGTTTGGGCTGTGTTTTGATGCAAGAAGGCAAAGTTGTAGCGTATGCCTCTAGGTAGTTAAAGAGTTATGAACAGAACTATCCCACCCATGATTTAGAATTAGCCGCTGTTGTTTTTGCTTTGAAGATATGGAGACACTACTTATATGGACGGCAGTGTGAGGTGTTTTCTGACCATAAAAGTCTGAAGTAGCTCTTTACTCAAAAGGAATTAAACATGAGACAGAGATGTTGGTTAGAATTTGTTAAAGACTATGACTTCGAAATTAAGTACCATCCTGGCAAGGCTAATGCTGTAGCCAATGCTTTAAGCAGGATGTCAACAACAATGCAACCCGTTGTATCAACTATATCTATACCTTTGAGGACAGAGATTCAGAAATTAGAGTTGGAGATAGTTCCAGAGTTGTCAGCTTTGCTTGCAAATTTGACCATTCAACCAACGGTTCTGGAGAAGATCAAAGAAGCACAACAGAAGGATTCAGAGGAGAATAACAGTATGATGAACAAGGTGAAGGACACCACCTCCGAGTTTAGTCTTTCCAAGGATGAGATTCTGAGGTTTAAAAATAGATGGTATGTCCCTAATGATGAAGGCGCATTCGTCCCCCTTTTCTGTACATCTTGGCAGCACCAAGATGTATCGAGACCTGAAGTTACTCTATTGGTGGCCAAACTTAAAGAGAGATGTTGCTAAGTGTGTAGAGTCATGTTTGGTTTGCCAACAAGTTAAAGCCGAGCACCAACGTCCAGGAGGTACCCTTCAGCCTTTACCTATTCCCGAGTGGAAGTGGGAACACATAGCTATGGATTTCGTTGTAGGATTACCTAAGACAACTAAGGGACATGATAGTATTTGGGTTGTGATTGATAGATTGACGAAATCAGCCCATTTCTTACCAGTAAGGACAACCTACTCGATGGACCAACTTGCTGATCTTTATGTACGAGAAGTTATTAGGTTGCATGGGATCCCTGCATCTATTGTCTCAGATCGTGATCCTAGATTCACCTCAAGGTTTTGGCAAAGTTTGCAAGGCACATTAGGTACAAAGTTGTCTTTCAGCACTGCTTTCCACCCGCAGACAGATGGTCAATCAGAAAGGACTATTCAGATACTTGAAGACATGTTGAGGGCTTGTGTGCTAGAGTTCCAGACATCTTGGAGCCGATACCTACCTTTGGTTGAGTTCTCTTACAATAACAGTTATCAGTCCACTATCGGAATGACACCTTTGGAGGCGTTGTATGGTAGGAAATGTAGATCACCTCTGTATTGGGATGAAGTTGGGGAAGCAAAACTCCTAGGTCCCGAGATGTTGCAGCAGATGTCAGACAAGATTGCCACTATTAAAAGGAGAATGATTACTGCACAAAGCCGACAGAAAAGTTATGCAGACCAAAGGAGGAGAGATCTTGAATTTGCTGTTGGTAATGAAGTTTTCCTGAAGGTTTCACCATTTAAAGGAGTACTAAGATTTGGCAGGAGGGGAAAGCTTAATCCACGATTTATTGGACCATTCCCTGTTTTGGCTAGAATCGGAAGTACAGCTTACCGACTGCAGTTGCCTCCATCATTGGATAAAGTTCATAATGTTTTCCATGTGTCAATGTTAAGAAAATGTATACGGGACCCTGCACAAGTTGTTAAACCAGTGAATTTTGAGATTGAGCCGTCGCTAACGTATGAAGAGAAGCCAGTGCAGATATTGGAATCCGCAGTTAAGACTCTGAGGAATAAAGAGATTCCGTTGGTCAAAGTTTTATTGAAGAATCATGGCATTGAAGAAGCCACTTGGGAGCGACGACAGGACATGTTAGACAAGTATCCAGAGTTATTTGATTGATCAATTTTTGGGGACGAAAATTTTGTTTAAGGAGAGGTGGATGTAACACCCGACAACTTCAGCCAGGTGACTTCCTAACTGTATTAACGGTTATAAATATTCAATCTTCACGGTTTAGAGTTTTATACCAAGAATAATTAATTTTATGTGGATTTAAGCCAGGTTGAGTGGCAAAGTTGTAATAATGGAGGGGGATGACCAATATATAAAGAAAAAGGAAATGTTTTAAACCACACTCGAACCACTGTAGACGACACCTTTCTTTTTGGCGATTTCTACTCTCTCAAGCTCTTGCTCTCTGCTTTCAGCATACTCTCTTCGACGATCGGTTTCTCTGCCACCACTCGACTACTCTGTGCCCGAGGTATGCAATAGACAACGTAGCTATCTGTTAGTTTGTTAGCCCTGTTTTCTACTCGGCATTGGAGTTTTGGATCTTCCAATGGCCGACTAATAATAAGGACATTTGAAATCTGAGAGTGGGAATGACTTTAGCTATTAAATCTTAGGATAACTTGAGATTAGAACTATTAGGATTTTTGTTTTAACTACTGCAATGTAAATGTTTTAGGTGAAGAAGTTTAAAGAGAAAGGAGCTCAAGTGCTAAGAAGACCAGGTAAGTGAATGTATTAAGATTTCCGGCTAATAGAGCCCTACATCGTGAGAGTACTAGGTCGTTTTAGATGTCTAATGTTTACCTTATGATAATGAGCTTGTCTGCGCTTGAAGGATTGATGAATGTTGTGAGTTATACTATTTGATGACCTGCTAGTGAATGTGAAGTTGTCTGCTCTGGTATGATCCTTGTTATAGTCTGATGGGTTAAAAGTTCTCATGTTCATGCATCATGACTGTTTCTCAAGCAAAAGAAAATGTTTTAAGGCATGTTTTCCATGAACAAGATATGTATGTATATATGTATATATATAAGATTTATGCAACGTGGACTAAGAGAGGGTTAATGGCGGTTCGGCGTATGTCACAGTCCAAAGAGGGACATATGAATACGACCCGCAGTAGGGAACAAGATCAAACTCACTGTCGAACCCCCTTTACCGGCACAAATCCTCTCTTAATCCACACAACCTAAATGAAGAATATGATCAAAGACTATAAATGAAGAATATGATCAAAGACTATGAATGATGAATATGATCAATGACTATGCACGATGAATATGATCCATGACTATGAATGATGAATATGATCCATGACTATGAATGATGATTACGAGCAATGATATGAGCAAGAAAAGACTTATGAGCATGTGATTTTCCCAAATTATACATTCATGCATCCATGTTAGTGTTGCATTCCTTACTAAGCATTAGGCTTATAGTTAAATCTTATGATGTAGGTGAAGAGTTAGAAGGTGAGGATTTCCAGGCCAGAGATGATGTTTAAAGCTGGTTGCCGGAGGATGCTCAGTGTGACAGTGAAGGCTGGATAGGCGATTAAGTTCCCTGGTTATGCTCATAGTAAGTCAGAAAAGTTTATGATAAACAAATGACTAAGTAGAACAGAATTTCTTATAACAATGAGATTTGGATTTGAAGGGCTTGTCTTTAGAGTCTGAATACGATTTTAAGGATTAATGAATGGTTTGTTTTGCTTGAGTCTTCCGCTATGCGTATTTTAGATGAGTTTATGATTTTTACTCTTCGAGGTTCATGGTTACTGAGTTATGATTCGGGTGAGTTGAGGTAATTTCCATTGAATGAAGTTGTTAATGATTACAGTGTCTAAGCCATCGGATGATGAAAGTGCTATTTTGTCGTCTAACGATCGGCAGATGTAGTGTCTAAGCCATCGGATGATGAAAGTGCTATTTTGTCGTCTAGCGATCGGCAGATGTAGTGTCTAAGCCATCGGATGATGTGTAACACCCGAGTCAACGGCCAGGTGATTTCCTTAACTGTATTAACGGTCATAAATATTTAATCTTTACAGTTTAGGACTTATACCAAGAATAATTAATTACATGTGGATCTAAATTAGGTTGAGTGGCAAAGTTGTAATAATGGAGGATTGAGGGCAGTATTTAAAGAAAAAGGAAAAGATTTAAACCTCATTTAAACCACTGTAGCCGACACCACCCTTTCCGGCGATTTCTTCTCTCGCAAGTCCTTACTCTCTACTTTCAGCAAACTCTCCTCGACGGCTGGTTTACTCCACCACCACTCGACTACTCTGCGCCTGAGGTATGCGTTTGACAATGTGGCTATTTGTTAGTTTATTAGCTCTGTTTTCAGCTCTGTATTGAAGTTTTGGATTCTTCAATGGCCGAGTATTGATAGGAACATTTTGAAACCCAATATTGGTAATGTCATTCCGAATAGATTCTGGACATTTAAAACAACCAACCCTGAGTTATTATTTCTCGAATCCGTCTGTCTTGGTTTTGAGATTTCAGGTTACATCGAGTATTAAACTAAGGATTCGGGAATGACTCTTAGTTATTAGACCCTAGGATGACTTGTGAGTAGAACTGTTAGGATTTTGTTTTAACTACTGCAATGTAAATGTTTTAGGTGAAGAAGTTGAAGAGAAAGAAGCTCAAAGTGCTAAGGAGACCAAGTAACTGAATGTATTAAGATTTCCGGCTAATAGAGCCCTACATCGTGGGAGTACTAGGTTGAGATGTCAAATGTTTACCTTATAATTATGAAGTTGTCTGCTCTGGTATGATCCTTGTCATAGTTTGATGAGTTAAAAGCTCTCATGTTCATGCATCATGAATGTTTCTCAGGCATAAGAAAATGTTTTAACGCATGTTTTCCATGAACAAGATAAATATGTATATGTGTAAGATTTATGCAACGTGGATTAAGTGAGGGTTGGGGGCGGTTCGGCGTATGTCACAGTCCAAAGAAGGACATATGAATACGACTCGCAGTAGAGAACAAGATCAAACTCACTGTCGAACCCCCTTTACAGGCACAAATCCTCTCTTGATCCAAACAACCTAAACAAAGAATATGAACAAAGACTATGAATGATGAATATGATCAATGACTATGAATGATGAATATGATCAATGATTGTGAATGATGAATATGATCAATGATGATGAATGATGAATATGATCCATGATTATGAATGATGATTATGAGCAAAGACATGAACAAGAAAAGACTTATGAGCATGTGATTTTCCCAAATTATGCATTCATGCATCCATGTAGTGTTGCATTCCTTATTAAGTATTAGGCTTATAGTTTAAACCTTATGATGTAGGTGACGAGTTTTCAGGTGAGGAACTCAAGGTCAATGAAGATGTCTAAGCTTGGTTGCTGGAGGATGCTCAGTGTGACAGTGAAGGCTGGATAGGCGATCAAGTTCCCTGGTTATACCCATAGTAAGTCAGAGAAGTTTATGATAAACAGATGACTAAGTAGAATAGAGTTTACTTATAACAAGGAGATTCGGATTTTTAATGGTTTTACTTCAGAGTCTGTTAACGATTTTAAGGATCATTGAATGGTCTGTTTTGCTTAAGCCTTCCGCTATGTGTATCTTGTATGGGATATGGTTTTCACTCATTAGGGTTTATAATTCTCAGGTTAAGATTTGGGTGAGTTGTAGTACTTTCTGTTGGATGAGGTTGTTTGATGATCATAGTGTTTTACTGCCATAAGATAGAAGCTGGATGAGGCATTCATCCGGCTGACGTCATCGGCAGATGTCAAATGATAGGAGTCGAACGATTGAGTCTTTCGGATGACGTCACTGGAAGATGTAGTATGTTTCTCCATCGGCAGGTGTAGAGTGTTTAGCCATCGGATGATGAAAGTGCTATTTTGTCGTCTAGCGATCGGCAGATGTAGAGTGTTAGCCATCGGATGATGAAAGTGCTATTTTGTCGTCTAGCGATCGGCAGATGTAGAGTGTTAGCCATCGGATGATGAAAGTGCCATTTTGTCGTCTAGCGATCGGCAGATATAGAGTGTTTAGCCATCGGACGATGTGAGGGTTTCCTTGTCGTTTAGTGACCGGGTCATGTTTTAATTATGCACGTGGGGAGCACATGTCCATCGGATGATGTTTCCCTATTTCATCGGAAGATGAAGTATATTCTCTCGCAGGATGATGTAAACAATAACTTGTCGTTCAGTGATCGGATGTTATAGAGCTTGTAAGCTATCGGAAGATGTCATAGAAGAACACGTGAATTTCACATGTCTATCGGCAGATGTTTTAAATTGGTCACACGAGATGCACGTGATCGTCGGTCGATGCAAGTATTCGCATCTGCCGATAGGTGTTTAAATGAGTCATGAGGGGTGCACGTGCCATCCGGAAGATGCAATGTCTATCGGTTGATGCATGCAGACCCATGCAACTTGTACGTCGATTGGAAGCATGTACGAGGGACTAACTTTCCATCCGTTTAGTTGAAGTCTTTAAGCCTGCTAGGTATACTGTTATTAAAGAAAAAAAAAAGAAGGAGAAAAGAGTTCAAATATGAGTTAAAGTTATATGTAAAGTCAAGAATTTCGTGGCGATCCTCCCCGGGTCGTTACATGATGAAAGTGCTATTTTGTCGTCTAGCGATCGGCAGATGTAGTGTCTAAGCCATCGGATGATGAAAGTGCTATTTTGTCGTCTAATGTTCGGCAGATGTAGTGTCTAAGCCATCGGATGATGAAAGTGCTATTTTGTCGTCTAGCGATCGGCAGATGTAGTGTCTAAGCCATCAGATGATGAAAGTGCTATTTTGTCGTCTAGCGATCGGCAGATGTAGTGTCTAAGCCATCGGATGATGAAAGTGCTATTTTGTCGTCTAGCGATCGGCAGATGTAGTGTCTAAGCCATCTGATGATGAAAGTGCTATTTTGCCGTCTATCGATCGGCAGATGGAGTGTCTAAGCCATCAGATGATGAGAGTGTTATTTTGTCGTCTAGTGATCGGCAGATGTAGTGTAATAAGTCACCGGATGATGTGAGTATTCTCTTATTGTATAATGTCCAGGTAATGTTTTAAGTCGGTCACGTGAAGCACACATGACCACCGGTCGATGTAAGTTATTTCTTTGTTGTCAGAATCCAGTTTAAGAGGTGTTCAAAAAAATATATTACCGAAAATAGGTTGAGTGTGAGTAATAAGACTTAAATGATTAAGAAAGATATGGATTATGTGACGATCCCTTCTGGGGTTGTTACACAGACCATGTGACACGGGGTCCCCTTGAAAAGGGCCCGTGTACAACCCACAAATAGTCAAGATAAGTGCTCGTTGTGTGTTCGTGTAAAGATGATGAATAAAGGGAAGAAATTATAAAAAAATAAAATAAAATGCAAGAAAATAAACAATGGATTAATAATGCTAGGGCCGAATATTATATGATGTGTGAGGATGTGAAATATAAAGAAAAAAAAATAGAAAGAAAGAGATGGAGAAGAAATGTTATGGATGAGATGTCAAATGCAATGCAAAAAGGAAATAAAATGACATAAAATAAAAAGTGAGGGTGTGTGATTGGTGGAGCCGAAAATAAAGAGTGTGTGAATGTGATAGCAAATAAAATAAAGAAAATACCCTTGGAGGTTCCTTGGAGCGATCTTACGGGTTAGGCTCAAGGATAAACGTTTTCCGGGAGGAAAACGACCACCGTAGGCTGGAGATTTTCTTCCTCGATCCAACTCCCAATGGAGATGGTGAGGGAATGAATAAGAGCTAACCTAGCAACCCAAGCTAGGTTAGTAATGGAGGCTAACTCCTCTTGGTTCAAAGAACCAAGGAAAAATCACCAAAAGAATTTGGGATATTTAGGGAAATAGTAGTATATTGATTAGCCAAAAGTTGTTTACAAACACCAATCCTATGCTTAAATAGAAAATCCTATGGTGGATGATTAGGGTTTCCATAAGGATGAATGAATGGTGGCCCTTGGATGAAAAATGATGGATGGCCAAGATCAAGGCAAACAAGCACACATCCTAGGGAGGAGATGAATGCCATGCCTAAATGGATCAATGGAGGGAATCTTGCCACATCATCAATCCATGTTGCCACTAACTCTTGTACTTACAAAATTATACCTTTTTTTGTGGGCTCTTCTTTGGGTCAAGGCTTCCATTTGGCTCCATTTATTGTAAGGCCTTTTCCTTTGAATATTTTGTTGAACTTCCTCTAACCCAAATCCACCACCATACATCTAGTCCTAACCACACAATCTAATGCATGAAATGCAATTATAAAATCCTTACAATAAAGGCGAATGTATGCCAATGAGTTTTAAAATTAAAAATTTCAAATTAAGGCCCGGGAATACAAATTCCCATAGGGCTATCAGCAAGCTCCGTGCGAATGCTCCAATGAATGACATGGCAAGGTTTCTCCACATCCTCTGATGTCGGCTCCCAAGTGAAGTCCATGATGTGATCCAAACCTGCAAAAAGAGACAAGTCATTAGAACATTGAACGATTGAATTTTGTGCTCGAGTTTGTGATCTTGTGACGGGCCTCCGAGGCATGTCATCCCCTCCGGGTGGCTGAGGATTTGACCTCAAATCCGTTAGCTCAGCCTCCTCTTCATATCCCAATTCTCCAATGTAAGGAGACAAATCTTGTACATTGAAGGTGGATGACACCCCATAATCGCCAGGTAACTCCAACTTGTAGGCATTGTTATTTATACGTTCCAAGATTTTAAAGGGACCTTCAGCCCTAGGCAACAATTTGGAGCGTCTTTTGGCGGGAAATAGCTCCTTCCTAAGATGCAACCACACCAAATCTCCAACATTAAAAATTACCTCTTTTCGCCCCTTATTTGCATGCTTAGCGTAATTGGCGTTATTTCTTTCAATTGTTTGGCGAACTTTCTCATACAACTTTTTCATTTGCTCTGCTTTACTTGCTCCCGAAGGGTTTATTAGGTCCTGGGTTGGAATAGGAATAAGTGTCAGGGGTGTATTCGGATTAAAACCATAGACTACCTCAAAGGGCGTTTGCTGAGTGGTGGAATGAAGGCTTCGGTTGTAACCGAATTCAACTTGGGGTAGTACTATGTCCCAATTGGTTAGAGTCTTACCTATGACACTTCGGAGAAGGGTTCCCAAAGTTCTATTGACCACTTCCGTTTGGCCGTCCGTTTGGGGATGCAAAGATGTACTAAAACATAATGTAGTCCCCAATTTCTTCCATAAAGTCTTCCAAAAAGTCCTCAAGAATTTGGTATCGCGATCGGACACAATAGATTGAGGTACTCCATGGACTCGGACTATTTCCTTGAAGAATAGGTCGGCTATAGCAGCAGAGTCGTCGGTCTTGTTGCAGGCAATAAAATGCGTCATTTTGGAGAATCTATCAACAACCACGAGAATAGAATCTTTATTGCGTCCCGTTCGTGGTAACCCCAAAATAAAATCCATACTAATTTCTACCCAAGGATGTGTAGGGACTGACTGGTAAGGGAAGGTAAAGTCCATGGGGTAGAACTTTGCTTTTGACCCTTTTACAAACAATGCACCTTTCAACATAGTGGTGCACGTCTTTCATCATGTGAGGCCAATAAAATTTTTCCTTCAATAGTTCTCGGGTCTTTTTTTCTCCAAAATGTCCAGACAATCCTCCTCCATGAGCTTCTTTAATAAGGCATTGTCTTAGATTGCAATTAGGAATACACAATTTTTCATTCCTTAATAGAAATCCATCTACAAGACTATATCCTCCTTCAGCCTTATTTTAATAAACTTGATAAGGCAACCCAAAATCTTTATCGGATGCATACAAAGTTTTGATCCATTCAAATTCGAAAAATCTAATACTCAGTTCCGTTAAGAGGATACGTCTTCGAGAGAGAGCATCGGCAACGGTATTATTCGACCCTTTCAAATATTTTAAAATATAGGGGAATCTTTCCAAAAATTCCACCCATTTTGTGTGACACTTGTTGAGTTTGTGTTGGCTCTTAATGTACTTGAGAGATTGATGGTCAGAATGAATCACAAACTCTTTTGAAAGTAGATAATGTTGCCAATGTTCTAGAGCTCTAATTACAACATAGAACTCCTTATCATAGGTCGAATAGTTCAAAGCAGCTCCTTTCAATTTTTCACTAAAATACGCAAGAGGCTTGCCATCTTGCATCAATACAGCTCCAATGCCAATACCGGAGGCATAACTCTTGATCTCAAAAACCTTATTAAAATCAGGAAGTGCTAAAACGGGTGATTGACAAAGTTTTTCTTTAATCAAATCGAAGCTACTTTGGCATGCCGGTGTCCAATTAAAGTCAACTCCTTTTTTGGTGAGGTCCGTAATAGGAGCGACTAAGGAACTGAAGTCTTTAATGAACCTCCTATAAAAAGAGGCTAATCCATGGAAACTACGGACTTCAGTGATACTATTAGGAGTGGGCCACTCCTTGATGGCTTTAACCCTATCTTCGTCCGCTTCCAAGCCATCCTTAGAAATTATGAAGCCCAAAAAGTAAACCTTTTCTTGTCCAAAGGAGCATTTACTCAAATTCCCAAACAATTTGGTTCGACGGAGAGTTTGAAATAACATCCCGAGATGGTTGACATGTTGTGGGAGGTCGCGACTATACACCAAGATGTCATCGAAATACACGACAACAAATTTCCCAAGGAATTCCTTAAGAACGTGATGCATTAACCGCATAAAGGTGCTCGGGGCATTTGTAAGACCGAATGGCATAACCATCCACTCAAACAATCCGTATTTTGTTTTGAAGGCGGTCTTCCATTCATCACCTTCTTTCATCCGTATTTGGTGATATCCACTCTTCAAGTCAACTTTGGAGAAAATTGATGCTCCACTCAATTCGTCCAACATATCTTCTAACCGAGGGATGAGATACCTATACTTAATGGTTATTTGGTTGATAGCCCTACTATCAACACACATTCGCATAGAGCCATCCTTTTTAGGTACCAACAAGGTAGGTACAGTGCATGGGCTCATCGACTCTCTTGTAATTCTTTTGCTTCTTCAGGCCTCATCCTATAGGCCGGTCGATTTGGTAACATAGCGCCGGGTTGGAGGTCGATTTGATGTTCTATTCCTCTAATCGGGGGTAACCCGGGTGGTAGTTCTTCAGGAAAAACATCTTGATAGGCCTTAAGTAGGTCTTGTATCGGTGGGGGTATCTCACCTAATTCCATAACACGATCTCTAAATAAAACAAGAATCACCGTTTTTCCTTTAGTTACTGTAGCTCTTATTCCCTTTTTGGTCATCAAAAGATTTTCTTTAATCTTTTCTTCCTTCCTAACCGCATCGTCATGAGCAATTTGTTCAGGGGTCATAGGAAGTAACTTGATATTCCTACCTCCGAATTTTAAACTATAGTTATTGAGGTAACCATCATATTGAACCCTACGGTCATAAAGCCAAGGTCGTCCTAATAGAAGATGACTAGCTTTCATAGGTACGACGTCACAAGTAACCGAGTCCTTATATTTTCCGATAGTAAAATTAATAGTCACTTGTTTGATCACTTTGATGTCATCTCTATCATCCAACCATCTTAACTTGTATGGCTTAGGGTGACTAGTAGTCTCCAATCCAAGCTTGCTCACCATATCTTGGGAAGCTACATTAACGCAACTTCCACTATCAATGATCACAGAACATACTTTATCTTTGACTGTACATCTACTTTGGAAAATGTTCTCGCGTTGGCAGTCCTCCTCAACATTTTTAGAAACAAGGGCTCTTCTAATCACCATTAACAGGGGCCCATCTTGAGCAGCACATTCATCCGACTCATGCTCACTTTCGTCCTCTACCTTTTCTTCTTCTTTTTTATCAAGGTATTGACCCTCATCATTCTCGCTTTCCCATTCTCCGGTTGACTCCTTAATAACCATCACTTGACGGTTAGAACATTCATTTGCGTAATGTCCTTTGCCTAAGCACTTGTAGCATTGGACATCACGGCCTCTTTGTGCTTTAGGAGGGTTTGGTTGATTTTTGTCCGTCGGAGGGGGTTTATTTTGGTTGAAGGGTGTCTTGGGTGGCCAATTACGGTTAGCGGGCCTTTTCTCTTTGTTTTTCCATGGAGGTTTAGTCTTATCTTGATCCAAATGCCTAGGTGGAAATTTAGTTGGAAAATTGGTTTTACGCTTTCTTTTGAGTTGTCTTTCCACCGTGAGGGAGAGTTGAATGACCATGTCCATGGTTTGCAATTGTTGTACTTCAACCGCGTCTCCAATATCGCGGTTAAGACCTCGAATGAATCTCGCGATGAGTTGCTCTTGGGGTTCATCAATAGCACAATGCATATTGAGAGTTTCGAATTCCGTGATATACTCATCGACAGAGAGAGAATTTTGTCTAAGGTTGTGAAGTTGGTGGAAGAGTTCGTGCTTGTAGTGTCGGGGAACGAACCTTTTGTGCATTTCCTCTTTCATGGAATTCCACGTTGAGACGGGGTATCCTAGTGTACGCATCCTTTGGTTTTTAAGGTTGGACCACCATAGTGCGGCGTGGCCCGTTAATTCAAGAGAGACGAGTTGAATTTTAACTCGCTCGGAATAGTCGTGACACTCAAAGATTCTCTCTACCTTATCAATCCAATCAAGATACGTGTTTCCATCACATGTCCCATTGAAAGGGGGAATTGTCATTTTGACATTACGGAGGTCGTCGTTGTCCCTATGACGATTAGGTCGGTACTCCTCATCATCTTCCGTCCAAATATCATCCTCCGAATCAAAATGACGTGGTCTTCTTCTTTAGGGTTCAACCCATTCCTCTTCCTCTATGGGTGGTTGAAAAGAAGCTCTATGCCTAGGGCGTTCGGGAATAATCCTAGAGGAGGTCTCTTGAGAAGGGACACGTTCATGGAATTCTCTACGAGGAGGGTTGTTCAGCATTGTTTGGACTTGTTGGGCGAGGCTATTCACTATGTTAGTTAAGGCATCAATTTGTCCTTACACGCCTCCTTGAGAGCTAGTCTCCCATTTGTGTCGTGTGCTTTCGGGTGGGGGAGTATCCCTAGTTCGATTCGATTCTAGGTGTGGTGTATCACGATTAAATCCGCTTCGATTAGCCATAGTTAAGTGTTTTAATTTTAAGTTTGAGTTCTTGTCTAAATTAATATTCCTAAATTAGTGAGATGCTTATCTTCTTAATGTCTTAGAAAATTTTAGGCTCTAAGAAATAAACACTTAACAAATTAACTAAGAAAATGAATATTTCAACGATTGATAATCACCCAAATTCTTACTAAAATTTAATCAAGTTGTCAACTTTTACCAAGGATCACTTAAGGTAATATTATTAATAACTAATTAAGTCAAAAAACAACAAATAATAAAATTTAGAACATCATTTTAATCAAGGTATCATGCTGAAATTTTAACCCAAATATAGCAGAATTTTAATGTAATGTCTAGCTCAAATTTGCTAATTTAAACCATGCTTTTGCTAAATTCTTGTTAATCAATTTCGTGCATTCACTTAATAGCATATATTAAACAAATTTATGAGCTAAAACATGAACAACATTCAGCACAATAATAGACCAATTTCGAGCTTAACAAAGGAGCAAAATCGATGTGATAATTTCAACAATAATCCTATTTTTGATAGCAATAGTTCTAAGCCGAATTGAAGCACCAAAATTTCCAGAAAATTTATATATATATTGGACAATATTTAGATGCTAAAACATGAGACAAATAATAAAAGAAGTGCTAAAGAAACCGAGGCTAAAGATGTATTAAACTGAGAACAAGAAGGAGTAAAAACCGTGAAGATTATGCAATAAAATATAAACCGGTTTTGCAATTTTCTTTAGGGCGATTTCATGCTAGTGTTTCCTACCAAAATTTCAGCAGAGTTTTGGCTTAGATTTAGATAAAAATAAGGATTCAAAATAAAGCAAAACAAAGGTAAAAATCGTGGCACAAAAAGTAGAAGAAACCAAGAAATAAAGAGATGAAACTAAGAGATTTGTGAGCTTTACCTTGTGCGTTTTCTTGTAGGATTATCCACCATATTTTTCCACATTAAAACAAGCATTAGATAGCAACAATAATGGCAGCAATAGTAAACTTTAGATTAGCACAAGTTAACTCAAAGTTAGCACAAATATATAAAGAAATTAATGCAGAAATTTAAAAAAGCCGCTATCCCAATTTTGTGCTATATTTTGGCTAAAGCCAAATGCAACTAAAACACTTTGGGAAGCCTTGTGGCTCTAATACCACTTGACACGGGGTCCCCTAGAAAAGGGCCCGTGTACAACCCATAAATAGTCAAGATAAGTGCTCGGTTGTGTGTTCGTGTAAAGATGATGAATAAAGGGAAGAAATTACAAAAAATAAATAAATAAATAAAATGCAAGAAAATAAACAATGGATTAATAATGCTAGGGCCGAATATTATATGATGTGTGAGGATGTGAAATATAAAGAAAAAAAAAATAGAAGGAAAGAGATGGAGAAGAAATGTTATGGATGAGATGTCAAATGCAATGCAAAAAGGAAATAAAATGACATAAAATAAAAAGTGAGGGTGTGTGATTGGTGGAGCCGAAAATAAAGAGTGATATTGTGTGAATGTGATAGCAAATAAAATAAAGAAAATACCCTTGGAGGTTCCCAATGGAGATGGTGAGGGAATGAATAAGAGCTAACCTAGCAACCCAAGCTAGGTTAGCAATGGAGGCTAACTCGTCTTTGTTCAAAGAACCAAGGAAAAATCACCAAAAGAATTTGAGAGATTTAGGGAAATAGTAGTATATTGATTAGCCAAAAGTTGTTTATAAACACCAATCCTATGCTTAAATAGAAAATCTTAGGGTGGATGATTAGGGTTTCCATAAGGATGAATGAATGGTAGCCCTTGGATGAAAAAAGATGGATGGCCAAGATCAAGACAAACAAGCACACATCCTAGGGAGGAGATGAATGCCATGCCTAAATGGATCAATGGAGGGAATCTTGCTACATTATCAATCCATGTTGCCACTAACTCTTGTACTTGCAAAATTATACATTTTTTTGTAGACTCTTCTTTGGGCCAAGGCTTCCATTGGGCTCCATTTATTGTAGGGCATTTTCCTTTGAATATTTTGTTGAACTTCCTCCAACCCAAATCCACCACCATACATCTAGTCCTAACCACACAATCTAATGCATGAAATGCAATTATAAAATTCTTACAATAAAGGCGAATGTATGCCAATGAGTTTTAAAATTACAAATTACAAATTACGGCCCGGGAAGATAAATTCCCATAGGGCTATCAGCAAACTCCGTGCGAATGCTCCAATGAATGACATGGCAAGGCTTCTCTACATCCTCTGATGTCGGCTCCCAAGTGAAGTCCATGATGTGATCCAAACCTGCAAAAAGAGACAAGTTATTAGAACATTGAACGATTGAATTTTGTGCCCGAGTTTGTGATCTTGTGACGGGCCTCCGAGGCATGTCACCATGTGACTTTAACGTCCCTGGTCCACGTGACTTCATCGTCCACGGGTTACATAAACCCATCGTCCATGGCTACATAGACTTATTGTCTACGGATTGTCCTTCACAGACTTACTTAGACTTATCGTCCACAGACTACGTGACTTTATCGTCCACAGTCCACGTGACTACTTACTTTGGACGACAACTTTGGACGATATCATTTCACTTACAGTTTGGACGACTGTTTTCGCGCGCAGAATGGACGACAACTTTGGACGACTATTTTGTCCACAAAACAGATGACTGTTTTCACTTACAATTTTGGACGATGTTCTCGTCCATAACTTTAGACGATAATTCATCCACAACCCTAGACGACATTCCTAACAACTAAACAATACTTTAACCGATTATGCACTAATCAATGGATGATTCTGACTACTAAGAGGACTTGTAAATTTTGTCAGCAACCATTCAAAACAACTTAAATCCATTTCTTACTCAAATCCAGAAAAAACTACAGTTAGAACCGACCATGTTTCATAAACAGAATAATTTCAAACAAACTTAACAAAACATTAAAACGACCGCTGTCATTAAAATTCTCAGCACACATTAGCTAAACATTTGTCCACTAAGTTCCACACATACTACCATTGGTTAAACCGCCTCATCAGTGCACCAGATCGTGGCATGGATGCGCTCCACCAACTGCGCCTATTCTTCATTATACTCAGAGAATTCACCTGTAGTCACCTCAGCACCTACATCACAAAACTCATCTATTAGCCTAATACTAAATAAGTAGAGCAATAATGAAATGAAATGCTGAAACATAAACCCTATTCATGCAGTTTCTACTCTCATAGCTCATGTTGTATTTATGTTCGTTCCCTGTTGATCCCCCTGTTTGATGGGAAGCAGATCATTTTTCCCAAAGTATAAATATCCTCTGTCTCGATTAAGGGGTGGATTAATTCCTTTAATAGTTAATCTGATTCAAAATAGCTGTTCTTGATCCTCCTGTTCGATGGGAAGTGGATCATTTTTTCCAAAGTATAAATATCCTCTGTCTCGATTAAGGGGCGGATTAGTTCCCTTAATAGTTAATCTGATTCAATCTGTTTATGTCTTACCATGCTATTATATATGTAAATGCATTTTCGTATTCTTTCAAAAACATGATACATGCCAAACTAAAAATCATACAAACATACATAAATCCTACTGTTTTGTGATGTAGGCCCGAAGACACACACATATTCTACTTACTTGGCTTCCTGAGAGATTCTTGGTTGTAAGTTACTTTGAGAGTTGCTCACCTAAAATCATAAGCACAACATTAACTTAACTTCTACTAAGACTCATTCAACAGATTTGTGAAAAGAAACTACTGGTTTATTCCAACCAACTAAACTCGGGGTTATCTAGTTTTTGTCTAACTTCCATATTGCACAACTAGTTCTAGACTCGATCATTTCAAATGATTCTAGAGGCTTGGACTACTTGGGGTGTCTACTAACAGAAAGAATCAAGGAAAAACTCACATAGAATGAAGAAATCGGGCGAAAATCACCGGGAGTAGCTGTTGAGCTGAGCACCGAAAAGGAAGAGAAGAAGAAGAGTAAAGTGGCGGCTGCTATGCATTAATCACAGAACCCTTTCCTTAAATACGTTATCCACAAATGAATCCTCAATTACTATTATGCCCTTGCCTAGTCACTCATTAACCTAACCACTATTCTTCCAATTTCTTCCATAAAACGTACACCATTAGTTGATAAAGTAAATTGGTTCAATAGAACCAGGTGTTACAGAGCTACTTTCGAGCTTTAGGGCCACTTGTACCCTTGTTCCATTGTTGTTCTTGTTGGTTTTGATGGTTCCTACAAATGGCGAAATTTACTATTATTCATTATAATAGTGATATGCGTTATCCTTGTGATTTTCAAACTATTTTAAAAATCACATATAAGCATAAATTGAATTAGGTCTAAATTCAAAACAACTTAAACATTTCTTACTCAAATCCAGAAAAAATACAGTAGAACGACCATGTTTCATAACAGAATAATTTCAACAAACTTACAAAACATTTAAAACGACCGCTGTCATTAAAAATTCTCAGCACACATTAGCGAAAACAGCTTGTCCCACGAAGTTCCACACATAATACAATAACCTGGTAAACCGCATCATCAGGCACCAGTCTGGCCGGGATGCGTCACCAATGCGCCTAGTCGTCATTTCCTCAGAGAATGACTGCTTAGTCCTCAGCACCTACATCACAAAACTCATTATTAGCCTTAATACTAAATAGTCGGCAATAATGAATGAAACATGCCGAAACCTTAAAACCCTATTCATGCAGTTTCTACTCTTCATAGCTCAATGTGGATTTATGGTTCGTCCCTGTTGACCCCCTGTTTGATGGGAAGCTAGGATCATTTTTCCTTTTCAAAGTATAAATATCCTCTGTCTCGATAAGGGGTGGATTAATTCCTTTAATAGTTAATCTGATTCAAATAGCTGTTCTTGATCCTCCTGTTCGATGGGAAGTGGATCATTTTTTCCAAAGTATAATATCCTCTGTCTCGATTAAGGGCGGATTAGTTCCCTTAATAGTTAATCTGATTCAATCTGTTTATGTCTTACCATGCTATTATATATGTAAATGCATTTTCGTATTCTTTCAAAAACATGATACATGCCAAACTAAAAATCATACAAACATACATAAATCCTACTGTTTTGTGATGTAGGCCCGAAGACACACACATATTCTACTTACTTGGCTTCCTGAGAGATTCTTGGTTGTAAGTTACTTTGAGAGTTGCTCACCTAAAATCATAAGCACAACATTAACTTAACTTCTACTAAGACTCATTCAACAGATTTGTGAAAAGAAACTACTGGTTTATTCCAACCAACTAAACTCGGGGTTATCTAGTTTTTGTCTAACTTCCATATTGCACAACTAGTTCTAGACTCGATCATTTCAAATGATTCTAGAGGCTTTGGACTACTTGGGGTGTCTACTAACAGAAAGAATCAAGGAAAAACTCACATAGAATGAAGAAATCGGGCGAAAATCACCGGGAGTAGCCTGTTGAGCTGAGCACCGAAAAGGAAGAGAAGAAGAAGAGTAAAGTGGCGGCTGCTATGCATTAATCACAGAACCCTTTCCTTAAATACGTTATCCACAAATGAATCCTCAATTACTATTATGCCCTTGCCTAGTCACTCATTAACCTAACCACTATTTCTTCCAATTTCTTCCATAAAACGTACACCATTAGTTGATAAAGTAAATTGGTTCAATAGAACCAGGTGTTACAGAGCTACTTTCGAGCTTTAGGGCCACTTGTACCCTTGTTCCATTGTTGTTCTTGTTGGTTTTGATGGTTCCTACAAATGGCGAAATTTACTATTATTCATTATAATAGTGATATGCGTTATCCTTGTGATTTTCAAACTATTTTAAAAATCACATATAAGCATAAATTGAATCGTTAGTCTAAATGAAAATATTTTGAAGAAATATATAAAAGAAAAATACTTTTTGAGAAACACTTTTACTTTGTACTCCTCTTATATGATTTTAACAGGCTTAACTCAGGATCAAGTACTTTTCAAAGACTTTGAAATTGTCAAGTCTTTTCTTTTCACTTAAATTCCTGACGTGTGGGCATCAAATTTAAGAGAATAACACACTCTATATTTGTGTAGAGACGTGTTCTCAACACATGAGATGTCTCTCTTCGATCTTAGACAACATTTTTCTAAAATCAAATCCGAAAAATGTCACATCTTTTCTTTCTAAAGGATTAATCTGTCTCTTTCTATCTATTTGTCAAATCACTTTCCACATTTTTATAAATCTCTTAAAAAAAATTCAGATTTATTTTAATAAAAACTAATTTTTAAAAATAAATTTTAACTAATTAAATCTACTAGATTTCTATAACACCCCCGAACTCGCCCTGGCTCGGAGCGCTACTTTGCTAACCAATCCCACGTTAAAACCTCATATCAAAATAAACCTAACACCCTAGGATTTAAAACTAAATCTCCTGAACCTCTTTACGTCATACCTAGCTGCCTAGACTCTTCCCCTTAATCCTAACCTTTAAGCACCACGGCATCCTTCCCGAAAATTTTGGCAAAGTAACACCTGAAAATGGCGCCTCCCAAAATGCTAGGTACCTGCAATAATTCAATCCCCAAACAGTTCCAGAATACTCCTAACCAACCAACTATCCAGCGTACGGCATGAGAAATCTTCAAATAACAGTAAAGAGGGAACTAAAATGCTAACGTCCCTAAATGAAGAAAGTCCACAGTACAGGGCGGCACATCACCCTTAACTATGATTATACACAACTAATACACACAGCAACCCCATCACTGTCAACCAAAAACATTACGCATTTACAACAATTCTACAGACAAACATTTACAACACTATCAACATACAAAACCCTCATTATCCGAAGACCATGGTCGAGGCGCCCCGACAACTGCCTGCACCGGCATGCCCCGTACTTCTCCGACGGCTCCCAAGTCATGGCTCACTCGTTCAGCTCACCTGTAACCGCATCGTTACCTACACCACAGAACACACACACACACACGTAAGCTTACGCTTAGCAAGTAGGGGATAACAATTATAGACAAGTACAATGCACACACAACAACCCTAACACAACAACACAAACACCCCAAGGCAACTCAACAAACCGTCTCAACACAACACGACGGACACGACCAAACATACTAGTTGCCCTCACCGCACGAAGTGCCTCACTCATTGCCATGCCAAACAATGCCACACCACACAACAATGCAACTCACAACACGGCCATACCGATCAATGAACCTCGTTCATTATCAACTCACTGGTAGACACCTCCCGAACTGTCATACTTTCAGACACTAATTCGCGAAGAGGTGATTCAACCAGACGCCTCCCGAACTGTCATACTTTCAGACACTAATTCAGCGACGAGGTGACTCACACAAACACCTCCCGAAACTGTCATACTTTCAGACACTAATTCGCGACGAGGTGACTCACACAAACACCTCCCGAAACTGTCATACTTTCAGACACTAATTCGCGACGAGGTGACTCACACAAACACCTCCCGAAACTGTCATACTTTCAGACACTAATTCGCGACGAGGTGACTCACACAAACACCTCCCGAAACTGTCATACTTTCAGACACTAATTCGCGACGAGGTGACTCACACAAACACCTCCCGAAACTGTCATACTTTCAGACACTAATTCGCGACGAGGTGACTCACACAAACACCTCCCGAAACTGTCATACTTTCAGACACTAATTCGCGACGAGGTGACTCACACAAACACCTCCCGAAACTGTCATACTTTCAGACACTAATTCGCGACGAGGTGACTCACACAAACACCTCCGAAACTGTCATACTTTCAGGACACTAATTCGCGACGAGGTGACTCACACAAACACCTCCGAAACTGTCATACTTTCAGACACTAATTCGCGACGAGGTGACTCACACAAACACCTCCCGAAACTGTCATACTTTCAGGACACTAATTCGCGACGAGGTGACTCACACAAACACCTCCCGAAACTGTCATACTTTCAGACACTAATTCGCGACGAGGTGACTCACACAAACACCTCCCGAAACTGTCATACTTTCAGACACTAATTCGCGACGAGGTGACTCACACAAACACTCCCGAAACTGTCATACTTTCAGACACTAATTCGCGACGAGGTGACTCACACAAACACCTCCCGAAACTGTCATACTTTCAGACACTAATGCTGTTTTTTTTTTTTCTTTTCTTTCACCTGTCCATGTAATTTTTTTCCCTTTTATTATTTTTTTTTCCTTTCTATTCTTTTTTTTTTTTCCCCCTTTTTCTTCGCGACGAGGTGACTCACACAAACACCTCCCGAAACTGTCATACTTTCAGACACTAATTCGCGACGAGGTGACTCACACAAACACCTCCCGAAACTGTCATACTTTCAGGCACTAATTCGCGACGAGGTGACTCACACAAACACCAACAACAAGCAACCGCACAACCAAAACAATACAAGTCAACCACACAACCAAAACAATACAAGTCAACCACACAACCAAAACAATACAGGGCCACCATGCAACCCAACCATGCTTAACCAAAACAATACAAAGCAAAGCAACCAATTCACAATTCAAACCAAGTAAAGCAACCAACTAACAATTCAAACAAAGCAAAGCAATCACCCAACAACAATTCCCTACCGTTCCGTGGTGTAGGCCCGAAGGCAAAACAAACGTCCTCTACTTACCTGGCGTCCTAGCCCGCTGAGAATTCTCGATTCCCTTTCCACCTACGGCTCGACCTACGACAAATAGTCAAACTTCATTACAATCAATCCTACATTCCCCAATTACTCTCAAACTACTATTTCTAGCCTAATCCAACTAAAATCTAACTAAATGGGCCACCAATTTGGGTTCGGTAAAAACCGACCCGAACTTCAAACGCGTGTAACTTTTGCGTCGGATATCGGAATCAAACGATTCCAGCGGCCACGTACTCCTCTCCTAACCTATATTAATCTGCCAAAAGGAATTTTAAAACAAACGACCGTAACTAGGTCAAATACAGCAAAACCCGAATCTGCCATAAACCGTAAATTTTCTCCTTTTCGGTTTTCCATCAATTCACACCAATTTTCTCACCAATCAATCCCCTTCATACCTAATTAACATAAACTAACCAAAAATCAAGGTTTCACACAAGAAACCCGAAGCTCAGAGAAAGGGGTTCTCAGATTTTGGCTTAATCCGAGCTCCCTGTTGCTCGGCAATCTTTGCCGGCGTTGAGCTCGGAAATGAGACACTAAGGGCAGCCAAAAACAACCGGCGATCGGAGCTTAAACTCGCTCCCCACCCTAGGCCACAACAGAACCGAAAACAGGGGAACAAAGGGCTTACCCGTTTGGTTCGTGCGCGAAGACGGCCAGAAATTGCAGCCCTGGCATCGCCGACGTGGTCTGGCTGGAAAACACTGGAAATCGGCGGCGGTCTTGGTCGGCGATCGTCGCCCCCCTCGTCGCCCTACCCTCTCCCCTGTTCTCCTCGCACGACTCGACGACAGAATGGCTTCGGCCATTCTGTCGTTCATTTATTTATTTTTTATAAAAATTAATTAATAATAATTATAATCATAATAACATTAATAAAATGAAATTACCATTATGCCCTACCGTACTTTCGACCATTTCAAATTTCGTTAACTCTCATTCTTAAATTATAACCGCCGGCTTAAGTTCACTAGGACCCGAACTGGGGACACACGTGGCAGCTAGCCCATCGGTGGGACCTGCACGACTTGACCCCGCGTATGGTGAGATCTAGAACGGGGTGACGTGCCAGCAACGTATAGCTGGGCGGTCGTTACAAAAAAGGCGCCTTTTTTGTAACGACCCACCCCCCACCCCCATTCCATGGGACAGGCTAGGGCCAGGCTAGGTCGCACTCACGATCTTCCCACTCCCTGCAGTGGGTTTTTGCCTTCCCCCCCACTCGAACCCAGGACCTCAGGGACTAGTACCCTGGGCTACAAGTGAGGAGTACCACTGAGCTAGCTGGCTCAGTGGTACTCCTCACTTGTAGCCCAGGGTACTAGTCCCTGAGGTCCTGGGTTCGAGTGGGGGGGAAGGCAAAAACCCACTGCAGGGAGTGGGAAGATCGTGAGTGCGACCTAGCCTGGCCCTAGCCTGTCCCATGGAATGGGGGTGGGGGGTGGGTCGTTACAATTTCATTAGCAATTGATTTATCTAATAAATCAAATTTATCAATTAATCATAAAATTTAAAAACAGTTTTTAGAATATATTTATAAAAATAATTTTTCAAGATAATCTTATCTTATGAGATTTTCTAGATCTATTTTAAGTTTTCAACAAACTATAAGTCAATTGAAAATCAAATATCATCTAATCAGATTCTTCAGATCTACTTTTAAATTAAATTTAAAAAAAAAATTTGATTTGATAGTTTGTTTAAATAACAAACTTCAATTTAAATTTTAAGATGAAATCTCATTTGATGAGATTCTTCAAATCTAATTTAAATCCATTAAAATAATTTCATTTAATGAGACAATTTATTTTGAATTCAAAATATAAAAACTATTTATATATTTCGAATCATAATATATTCAGTTGAGTGTTTATAAATGATTAATCATAATTAATCATTTATATATTTACTATTGTACATGAAAATTTGTATAGTGATATAAGATAACAGAGTGTAGCGACCCTTACACTATTCCTAATTTTACTGTATAAATTTTTTTTTTAAAGCAAATAAACTTTTAAACCTAACGTTTAAGCGGAAAACCATTTGAAAACCTTTTAGGAAAACGTATTTAAAGTAAAGGAAACTAAAGAAAACAATTTAAATTAAAACCATAAAACAATTTACAAAATAATTAAAACTAATAAAACCATTGGCCACAACTCGAGGGCAAAAGGGACAATCGTCCCAAAAACTACAGGGGCGATCGATCGCCAGAATGAAAAATGGAGGGGCGATCGATCCCCAGCCGATCGATCACCCCTTGTTGGGCTATCGATCGACAACTTCTCTGGATTTTTCCAGAGAAGTTACCAACACTTACCGATCGATCGCCTTCTTAGGCGATTGATCAGCACACTCCCTGGAATCCAAAATTTCCAGGGAGCTCGCCTCTCACTTCTTTTTTCTCTCTTCCTTGCATAATTTCTTACTACACATACACCCTAAAACCTTTCAACATAAATCATTCATAACTTCACTCATTCCTCCCATTCGTAAATCACCAAATAAACAACCCGAAACATATCCGAGAACGTGTTTAAAAACATAATAAACTTTCGTAAAAACAAACTGCGTCGATCCATTTAAAAGCTAAACAATTCCTCCTATTTAAAAGAAAATTCCAAGCAGTTCCCTGAAATCCGGATAAAAGCCTTAATAAAACATTTTATAAATTAAGTTTATCAAAACATCAAACTATCAGCTATCTAGATTTCCAAAGATCCTAAAATGTTCTACCTATACAATCTCATCCACCATCTCGTTCCCAAAATACTTACAAATATCCCCACGGGTCAAAAGCGCACCGACTGCACCAGCACACTCCCACGGGCCATCTTTCCTCAACTGATCATTCCTCGGGTGGAGGGATCACGTCCTCACCTGTATAAAGATCATCTACACCATACAGACAACTATGAGCTAAAGACTCAGCAAGTTTCGTAAATGCAGATGCATGCCGTGCATATGAAGTTCGGAAATCATGCAGAATACATAACAGATCGTGGCAGACAGATTGTCACCGAGATCTCAGCCGGCTAGATGGAGAGGTCACGTCTGGCGGTTGGACAACCCTTTCCACATAGCCGGGGGGGGGGGGGGGGGGAGACATGCTTACATCCGTAACAGCCCCTGAACCCCACCTCGCATGACCAGATAACAGATTACGTATATTAGTTTCATTAGATGTGGTATCGTGACAAGCTCCTCTCAGCCTTCACGATAGATCAATAGTTCCCTTTCGGACCACATCACTTTTCCTGAAAACGTAGTGCGGAAATTCATTTTCTATGCTCGTTCAAAAAAATCGTGATGCATGAACAATTCAATATATAAAGTAACCAACCAACATGTGTACCATCAAGACGATAAGAACATAGCCTAAAAAGGCAACCAATCCTATCTACCCAACCAAAACATTTAAACAAACAAATCACCAATGTTCATCGACAAGACTTTGACGTACGGTGTAGGCCAATCGACCATAGTAAGTCACGAGAACTTACCTCGCGTCCGTTGCAATTCTAGCTCCGTTCACGAGCGTTGTTCACCTAAGGCAATCCACAACATTTGTCGTTAAAACAAGTTTAAACCGTTAAACGTCTAAATTAACAAAACTCTTAACTAAAGAAATTTCCTAAAACTCTAATTTAACTCATTGAGGCATGTTGTTGAGCAACTCGTGCTCATAAACTCCTAACCTCCATTAATGGAGTTTCTAAGTTCTCCAATCCAACCAAAACTCTAATATTCATCAATAATTCTACCAACTTCGTCCAATAACCACCAATACGTCCATTATATTCATAAATACAATAAACCTGATTGATTTCAAACTCTAAATCACGTTTTTCACAAAACCCTAAACGAAACCCTAACCGTTTAAACCCTAGAAAACCGAAATCTATCGTCCAAAAACTATAGAACCTTACCTAGAACGTTGACTGGAGTAGAAAATATGAAGAGAACCGAGTCGTCAGAGGACGAATCTTCGTTGGAAAGGGAAAAGAGCCGCAGGAGAGGAAATGTCGCCGAGGGGAGAGGAGAGAAAATGCAGAAATTTCGTGAAGTGTTTCTGGAGAAGAGAGGTTTGTGATTTTTAATAAAAATTAACTTGTCAAATGACCATTTTGCCCTTCCTTTGATTTTCTATTTGTTTCGTTCTTTGTTTCGTTAATTAACTAACGATTCGGTTTTTCCAAATTTTCTTATTTCACCAATAACTCAAACTTATTATCAGGGTTTTATTAAAATTATCCGTTCACAAATCGGACCTTGTTTACTATTTTTATTAAAACGTCCATCATATTACGAGGAACGTAATTCTCGTAATTTTGCGTTACAACTCCTAAAATTCCCAAAATTTTCTTAAAATCCATATTAATTATTAGGATCATAATAACGCTTTCCATTTGCAGAACGGACATAATTTAACATATTTGCAAAAATGTCCTCATATATTAAAATAATAAAATCCCGTAAAGAACCGGGTGTTACACAGAGAGACCGATGAACTTATAGTTCTAAGTTTCAATAATATTTGTTAATTAATATAAACTCTTTATATTAATTAACACAATTATTAACTCTAAAGTAATTCTATTAAATACCTAGAGTTGTATTCTTAGAACTATAAAGTATATTTTACTCAAACTAATGTCCATTAATATAGTCATTACATATGTATTATTTCTCTATTAAAATTCGTAATAGAGCTAGAGATATAATTCATTAAGCTCTCATATTATATCTTTATCCTTGACTACCATTAGTTCTTAGTCGAATAATTAATTCATAATATTTATGAATTTGCGCGCTAATTATTCAATCCCTGAACTAACAAACAAGAGAATATTGTATTATGAATTTCATTGTATCAATATTTGTAACACCCGAATTTTTAGGTGTTTGGACTTTATCGCTATAATGACATTTTCGTAAATATTACAAAATTAACCCGTTTTGTGAATGGAGAGTTTTATTAAAACTATAGGAGTAAATCAGAGTATTTGAAGGAATAAGGAAGTTTGGAGAAAGCAAATCGATAGGCTAGTTAACGAAACAAGTAAAAGATTAATTGGAGGGGCAAAATAGTAATTTAGTAAGTTAAGTTATTATAAAAATCAAATACCCCTCCTTCCCTTGTGCCTTTCGCGATTTCTTTCACCAGAGAGCATTTTCTCCTCTCTCTGGCGACTTGGCTGCCAACAATGGTTCTCCACGGTTCTTCAACCTTTCCTCTTCCGACCTTCAACCTTCCTTCACGTTTTCTTCAAATAAACCACATCACCCTCTTCGAACTCCAATTCTCTTCGCCTACTGTCAGCATAGCTCTTCTGTCGGCTCTGAGTTATCTCGATATGCTGTCTGATAACAACAATCTTCTCTGCTATTTGCTGTAGAATCTCGGAACCAACAATACTAGCTTCGCCAACCTCTTCCCAATATAACAGAGATCTACACTTTCGACCATACAACGCCTCGTACGGAGCCATACCGATGGTAGCCTGGAAGCTATTGTTGTAAGAGAACTTGATCAGTGGCAAATACCTACTCCACGATCCCTGAAATTCCAACACACAAGCTCTGAGCATATCCACCAGAATCTGATTCGTTCTCTCTGTCTGACCATCAGTCTAAGGATGAAATGCTGTGCTGAAATTTAGCTGAGTTCCCATAGCTTTGTGCAGACTCTTCCAGAAATTCGATGTAAATCTCGGATCTCGATCTGAGACAATAGAAACTGGTACTCCATGCAGTCTAACAATCTCCTGCACATAAAGCTCGGCTAGCTGATCCATAGAAGAAGTCATCTTCACAGATAAGAAGTGAGCCGACTTTGTCAATCGGTCCACAATCACCCAGATGCCGTTATGCCCTTTCGTCGTCCTCGAGAGCCTCACAATAAAATCCATGGAGATTTGATCCCATTTTCACTCCGGAATCGGCAGTGGCTGTAATGTTCTGGCCGGCCTCTGGTGTTCTGCCTTTACCTGTTGACAAACTAAACAGGTTTTCACGTACTTGGCGACTTTCCTTTTCATGTTTGGCCACCAAAAATGTTGTTTTAAATCCCGGTACATCTTGGTACTTCCCGGGTGCACAGAGTAAGCTGAAGAATGTGCTTCGGTCAAAATCTCCTTCTTCAGTTCTTCATCGTTAGGCACATACCATCTATGTCTGAACTTCAGAACACCATCATCTGACAAGTTAAAATCAGATAAGTCTCCAGATGTCATGCTCAATCGAAGCTCCTCACACTCCACATCCTTCTGCTGAGCTTCACGTATCTTATCCAGAATAGTCGGCCTGAGAGAAATGTTGGTGAGCATACTGGGTAACTCTGCCACAATCTCCACATCGAACTTCTCAATCTTAGACCTCAACGTAACCGACATCGCTGCAAGTGAAGGCTGACTCGCAGTAGGCATTCGGCTTAAAGCATCAACGACCTTGTTCGCCTTTCCCGGGTGGTACTTAATTTCAAACTCATAGTTTTTGACGAACTCTAGCCACCTTCTCTGCCGCATATTAAGCTCCTTCTGCGTAAACAAATACTTCAAGCTCTTGTGGTCTGAATATATCTCGCACTGCTGCCCATATAAATAATGTCTCCAAATCTTCAGTGCGAAAACCGCGGCTGCTAACTCCATGCCATGGGTAGGATAGTTCTGCTCATACGGCTTCAATTGCCAAGAAGCATAAGCAATAACTTTACCCTCCTGTATCAATACATAACCAAGTCAAACTTCAGACGCATCATAGTAAATACTGAATTTATCACCTTCAACAGGCAGCATTAGAACTGGAGCTGTAGTCAACTTCTGCTTAAACTCCATAAAACTCTCATCACAAGCAGTCGACCATATAAACTTCTTATTCTTCCGAGTCAAGCGTGAGAGAGGAACTACAATATTCGAAAATCCCTCTATGAACTTCCGATAATAGCCAGCCAACCCGAGAAATCCACGTACCTCACGCACGTTCTTAGGCTGTGGCCAATTTCTGACCACATGAATTTTACTCGGATCCACAGAAACTCCTTCCTGTGATATGATATGGCCAAGAAAACCGACCTTGTCCAGCCAGAACTCACACTTAGAAAACTTTGGATACAAACAATGTTGACTCAGAATTCTCAAAACAATCCTCAGATGCTCCTCGGGTTCTTCTTTCGTTTTAGAATAGATCAAGATGTCGTCGATGAAAACAACAACAAACTTGTCCAAATACTCCTTGAAAACACGGTTCATTAAGTCCATAAACGCTTCAGGGGCATTGTAACGACCCCAACGGAATCGCCACACAATTCATTACTTAATCTCTTAATCATTTGATTCTTACTTCCATACACCTTGTTCATTATTAGTGTTAATATTATTCCCACTTTGTTTTTTTTTTTTTATTTTTTATTTTCAAACATCTCTTGATCTGCATCTACCGATAGAGTTATAGACTCACATCGACCGATGATCACGTGTCCGCCACGCGACACATCTGATCTCAACCAGCAATAGACATCCACCAGTGGTCATGGGCATTGCACGTGCCTAATTAAAGACATCGCCCGGTCCCGAACATTCTCCACTAGATGTTCATATTTACCCTACATCGACCTGTGGTCATGTGTGCTTCACGTGACAGACTTAAAAAGTTACCTGGACATTAAACAATAAGAGAATACTCACATCATCCGGTCACTAGACGACAAATTAACATTTACATCATCCGGTGAAGAATTACACTTCATCCACCGAATGCTAGACGACAAAATACCATTTACATCATCCGGTGAAGGAATACACTCCATCCACCGAACGCTAGACGACAAAATACCATATACATCATCCGGTGAAGGAATACACTTCATCCACCGAATGCTAGACGACAAATTACATCCTCATCATCCGGTGACTTATTACACTACATCTGCCGATCACTAGACGACAAAATAACACTCTCATCATCCGATGGCTTAAACACTCTACATCTGCCGATTGCTAGACGACAAAATAGCACTTTCATCATCCAATGGCTTAAACACTCTACATCTGCCGATCGCTAGACGACAAAATAGCACTTTCATCATCCGATGGCTTAGACACTACATCTGTCGATCGCTAGACGACAAGATAACACTCTCATCATCCGATGAAAATTACCACAACTCACCCGAATCTTAACTTAGTAACCATAAACCTCAAAGAGTAAAAATCATAAACTCATCTAAAATACGCATAGCGGAAGACTCAAGCAAAACAAACCATTCATTAATCCTTAAAATCGTATTCAGACTCTAAAGACAAGCCCTTAAAATCCAAATCTCATTGTTATAAGAAATTCTGTTCTATTTAGTCATCTGTTCATCGTAAACTTTTCTGACTTACTATGAGCATAACCAGGGAACTTAATCGCCTATCCAGCATTCACTGTCACACTGAGCATCCTCTGACAACCACTTTAAACATCATCTCTGGACTGGAAATCCTCATCTTCTAACTCTTCACCTACATCATGAGATTTAACTATAAGCCTAATGCTTAGTAAGGAATGCAACACTAACATGGATGCATGAATGTATAATTTGGAAAAATCACACGCTCATAAGTCTTTTCTTGTTCATATCTTTACTCGTAATCATCATTCATAGACATGGATCATATTCATCATTCATAGTCATGGATCATATTCATCATTCATAGTCATGGATCATATTCATCGTTCATAGTCATGGATCATATTCATCGTGCATAGTCATTGATCATATTCTTCATTTATAGTCTTTGATCATATTCTTCATTTAGGTTGTGTGGATTAAGAGAGGATTTGTGCCGGTAAAGGGGGTTCGATAGTGAGTTTGATCTGGTTCCCTACTGCGGGTCGTATTCATATGTCCTTCTTCGGACTGTGACATACGCCGAACCGCCCCCAACCCTCACTTAGTCCACGTTACATAAATCTTATATATATACATATATACATACATATCTTGTTCATGGAAAACATGCATTAAAACATTTTCTTATGCTTGAGAAACATTCATGATGCATGAACATGAGAACTTTTAACCCATCAGACTATGACAAGGATCATACCAGAGCAGACAACTTCACATTCACTAGCAGGTTATCAATTAGTATAGCTCACATCATTCATCAATCCCTCAAGTGCAGACAAGCTCATCATCATAAGGTAAACATTAGACATCCAAAACAACCTAGTACTCCCACGATGTAGGGCTCTATTAGCCGGAAATCTTAATACATTCACTTACTTGGTCTCCTTAGCACTTGAGCTCCTTTCTCTTCAAACTTCTTCACCTAAAACATTTACATTGCAGTAGTTAAAACAAAATCCTAATAGTTCTAATCTTAAGTTATCTTGAGATTTAATAGCTAAAGTCATTCCCGAATCCTTAGTCTAATACCCTGTGCAGTTTGAAATTCAAATCCCAGAACAGACAGATTCGATTATTGATTACTCAGGGGTGGTTGTTCTAAATGTCCAGAATCGATTTGATAAAAGCATTCCCACTCTCAGATTTCAAATGTTCTTATTATTAGTCGGCCATTGGAAAATCCAAAACCCCAATGCCGAGTAGAAAACAGGGCTAATAAACTAACAGATAGCTACATTGCCTAATGTATACCTCAGGCACAGAGTAGACGAGTAGTGGCAGAGAAAACCGATCGTCGAAGAGAGTATGCTGAAAGTAGAGAGCAAGAGCTTGGGAAAGAAGAAATCGCCGAGAGTAGAAGATGTCGGCTACAGTGGTTTAAATGAAGTTTGAACCCTTTTCTATTTTCTTTAAATACCGGTCACAAATCTCCATTATTACAACTTTGCCACTCAACCTAGCTTAAATCCACATGTAATTAATTAAGCTCGGCATAAAATTCTAAACCGGGAAAAATTAATTAAACACGACCGTTAAAACGGTTAAGGAAATTACCTGGTCGTTATTTTGGGTGTTACATCCACCCCTCCTTAAACAAAATTTTCGTCCTCGAAAATTGATCAAACAAATAACTCTGGATATTTGTCTAACATGTCCTGTCGTCGCTTCCAAGTGGCTTCTTCGATGCCATGATTCTTCCATAAAACTTTGACCAGTGGGATCTCTTTATTCCTCAGAGTTTTAACTGCAGATTCCAATATCTGCACCGGCTTTTCTTCGTACACCAATGTCGGTTCTAACTCAATGTCTGTTGGCTGAATAACTTGCGTCAGATCTTGCATGCATTTCCTTAACATTGACACGTGGAAAACATTATGAACTTTATCCAATGATGGAGGCAACTGCAGTCTGTAAGCTGTACTACCGATTCTAGCCAAAACAGGGAATGGTCCAATGAATCGTGGAGTAAGTTTTCCCTTTTTTGCCAAATCTTAAGACCCCTTTGAACGGTGAAACCTTCAAGAATACCTCATCTCCGACCGTAAATTCAAGATTCCTCTTCCTTTGGTCCGCATAACTCTTCTGTCGACTCTGAGCAGTCACCATTCTCTTCCTAATAATAGAAATCTTTTCAGACATCTGCTGCAGAAGTTCAGGTCCTAGAAGTTTTGCTTCCCCATCCTCATCCCAATACAGAGGTGACCTACATTTCCTGCCATACAGTGCTTCATAAGGTGCCATTTCGATAGTGGACTGATAACTGTTATTGTAGGAGAACTCAACCAAAGGTAAGTATCGACTCTAGGATGACTGGAAATCTAGCACACACGCCCTCAACATATCTTCAAGTATCTGAATAGCCCTTTCAGATTGACCATCTGTCTGCGGGTGAAAGGCAGTGCTGAAGGATAACCTCATGCCAAGTGTGCCTTGTAGACCTTTCCAAAACCGGGAGGTGAACCTAGGGTCACGATCGGAGACAATAGATGCAGGGATTCCATGCAACCTAATAACTTCTTGTACATAAAGATCAGCAAGCTGGTCCATCGAGTAGGTTGTCCTTACTGGTAAGAAATGGGCTGATTTCGTCAGTCTATCAATCACAACCCAAATACTATCATGTCCCTTAGTTGTCTTAGGTAATCCTACGACGAAATCCATAGCTATGTGTTCCCACTTCCACTCGGGAATAGGTAGAGGCTGAAGGGTACCTCCTGGACGTTGGTGCTCAGCTTTAACTTGTTGGCAAACCAAACACGACTCTACATACTTAGCAACATCTCTCTTTAAGTTTGGCCACCAATAGAGTAACTTCAGGTCTCGATACATCTTGGTGCTCCCAGGATGTACAGAAAAGGGAGACGAATGCGCCTCAGCCAAGATTAACTTATGTAATCCTTCATCATTAAGGACATACCATCTATTTCTAAACCTCAGAATCCCATCCTTGGAAAGACTAAACTCGGAGATGGTGTCCTTCACCTTGTTCATCATACTGTTATTCTCCTCAGAGTCCTTCTGTTGTGCCTATTTGATCTTTTCCAAAATCGTTGGTTGAATGGTCAAATCGGCAAGTAAGGTTGATAACTCTGGAACTATCTCCAATTCAAACCTCTGAACTTCTGTCCTCAAAGGTATAGACATGGTTGACACAACGGGTTGCATAGTTGTTGACATCCTGCTCAATGCGTCAGCTACAGAGTTAGCCTTGCCCGGGTGATACTTGATCTCAAAGTCGTAATTCTTAACAAATTCCAACCAACGCCTCTGCCTCATGTTCAATTCCTTTTGTGTAAAGAGGTACTTCAGACTTTTATGGTCAGAAAACACCTCACACTGCTGTCCATATAAATAGTGTCTCCATATCTTCAAGGCAAAAACCACAGCGGCTAATTCTAAATCATGGGTGTGATAGTTTTGTTCATCACTCTTTAATTGCCTAGAGGCATACGCTACAGCCTTGCCTTCTTGCATCAAAACACAGCCCAAAACAACTTTTGATGCATCACAAAATACGCTAAACTTTCCTTCTTCGGTTGGAAGGGTCAGAACCGGGGCCGTCGTTAACTTCACTTTCAATGTCTGGAAGCTATCCTCACAAGCTTCGGTCCAAGAATACTTATTGTCCTTCTTTGTCAGATTCGTCAGAGGCTTAGCTATTAAAGAAAATCCTTTGATGAACTTCCTGTAATAGCCTGCCAATCCAAGGAAACTGCGGACTTCACTGGTGTTCTTTGGTTGTGGCCAATCCTTTACTGCCTGAATTTTGGTCGGGTCCACTGATATGCCATTAGCAGAAACTACATGACCAAGAAAATTAACCTTGTCCAACCAAAATTCACACTTGGACAATTTGACATAAAGCTGGTGTTCCTTCAATGTTGTCAAAACTACTCTTAAATGCTCTGCATGGTCAGTTTCAGTCCGTGAGTATATCAGGATATCATCTATGAACACAATTACAAATTTGTCCAAATACTCACGAAACACTCGATTCATTAAGTCCATAAAGGCTGCAGGTGCATTGGTCAGTCCAAATGACATGACCAAGAATTCGTAGTGTCCATAACGGGTTCTGAAGGCTGTCTTTGGTATATCTCCTTCCTTAACCTTCAGTTGGTAATATCCCGAACGTAAATCTATTTTTGAAAACACCTTTGCTCCTTGCAATTGGTCAAACAGATCATCAATCCGAGGTAAGGGGTACTTATTCTTGATTGTCAACTTATTTAGCTCCCTATAGTCTATGCACATTCTAAGGGAACCATCTTTCTTCTTGACAAATAAGACAGGTGCACCCCAAGGGGAACTGCTAGGGCGTATAAATCCTTTGTCTACTAATTCCTGTAGTTGGACTTTTAACTCCTTTAGCTCAACAGGTGCCATCCGATAAGGATTCTTAGATACCGGTAAGGCCTCAGGGTACGTATCTATTACAAACTCTATTTCTCTATCAGGTGGTAAACCAGGCAAATCATTCAAAAATACCTCAGAGAACTCTCGGACTATGGGAATATCCTGTAATTTCATTCTATCCTTCATCCGAACATCCATTACACTAGCCAGGTAACTCTCACATCCATTTTTCAGTAACCGGTAAATTTATAGTGAGGATATAATCGGTATTTTGCTTATCTTAGGAATAGCTTGGAAGGAATAATGATCACCATTTGGGGGTCGAAAATCAACCATCCCAGATCTACAACTTATTGTGGCATAATGCCTAAATAACCAATCCATTCCTAATATCACCTCATACCCTTTCATATCAATTACAATCAGTTCTACATATAGTTTCTTACTTCCTAAGGACACAACATCACCTTTAACAATCTGTTATGAATGTAGGGACTTCCCTGATGGTAACATAACATTATATGGCCTTTCGGCTGGTAAAAGTTCTAAGTTGTGTTAGCATACAAACAAAGTTGATATAAACGAATGTGTGGCTCCCGTATCTATAAGTGTGTTAGCAGTAAAACCACAGATCATAATGGTACCTGCTGTAACCGTATGCGGCACAGTGTCCTCTTCCTCCATCATAGCATAAACTCTAGGTGCTACCCTCGCACGGTTCGGATCTGGCAGCATGGGGCAGTCTCTGACTATATGTCCAACCTTATCACATCTGAAACAGCGGCCAGAACGCAACTTGCATTCGCCGGGGTGATTCTTCTGACAGGTGGGGCATAAGGGTGCCAGGGGCCTCTTCCCTTTTCCTTGGTCATCATTCTGGTTGAGGGGTCTCTTTATACCTTGTTGTTGTTGTTGTTGTTGTGGTCCCCTGTTCTGTTGCGGCTGCCAACCTTTGTTCTGACATGGTGGCGGCTGAGTTTCCTTCGTGAATTTTCTTGGCTGCTCCCGCTGTGCATATGCTGTCATTTCTGCCTCTTCCAGCTCCAAGGCCTTAGCCGTCACTTCACCATAAGGTACATTGTGTATCCCAGCAGTCTTTACTTTCATGTACAAATTCGGCTTCAGTCCTTGAACAAATTGGTAAATCCTGTCCTCATCATCCTCAATCATTCGGGGAGCAAACCGTGATAAAGCATCAAATTTGCATATGTAATCTGTCACAGAGCCAGTTTGTCGCAGATTCATGAACTCCTTCTTCTTGTTGGCCCGAACAGTCCTGTTGAAGTACTTGTCAAAGAAGGCAGTCTTAAACATTTCCCAGGTCATAGCTCCGGCATTAGCGGTGTTCTGGATTGAGTCCCACCAATGTCTTGCACTTAATTCCAAATGAAAAACAGCATATGTGACCTTATCTCCTTCATCAACCTTTGCGTACTTAAACATGTCTTCTATCTTTCGAACCCACTCCTCAGCGTAAATAGGATCTGAAACATGTCCATTAAACACCGGGGGTCGAAGCCAGTGGAAACGCTCACCCCCATGATCATGAGTTGCATTAGTACTGGAGTTGCCTTGTTCCTCTCTAGCAGTCATCAGTTGTTCGATCTGGCGAGATTGGCGCATGACCAACTCTGTCAACTGAGCAATGGCATTGCTATCCTCATTGGTCTCTCTCTGCTGACCTCTAACCATTTTGGGATCCTAGACAAATCATTACAGATACATCTTAACTTAATGACATTTACTGAAATCATAAATACTTACAGATGCTGGAGTGTGCTCATGTGACAGTCAGTGCTGGAAGGCAGTCTGCAGAATCGGTTTTAGAACCCGGTTTTGCTTTGATACCATAATTGTAACGACCCCAACAGAATCGCCACACAATTCATCACTTAATCTCTTAATCATTTGATTCTTACTTCCATACACCTTGTTCATTATTAGTGTTAATATTATTCCCTCTTTGTTTTTTTTTTTTTTTATTTTCAAACATCTCTTGATCTGCATCTACCGATAGAGTTATAGACTCACATCGACCGATGATCACGTGTCCGCCACGCGACACATTTGATCTCAACCAGCAATAGACATCCACCGGTGGTCACGGGAATTGCACGTGCCTAATTAAAGACATCGCCCGGTCCTAAACATTCTCCACTAGATGTTCATATTTACCCTACATCGACCGGTGGTCATGTGTGCTTCACGTGACCGACTTAAAACATTACCTGGACATTAAACAATAAGAGAATACTCACATCATCCGGTCACTAGACGACAAATTAACATTTACATCATCCGGTGAAGAATTACACTTCATCCACCGAATGCTAGACGACAAAATACCATTTACATCATCCGGTGAAGGAATACACTCCATCCACCGAACGCTAAACGACAAAATACCATATACATCATCCGGTGAAGGGATACACTTCATCCACCGAACGCTAGACGACAAATTACATCCTCATCATCCGGTGACTTATTACACTACATCTGCCGATCACTAGACGACAAAATAACACTCTCATCATCCGATGGCTTAAACACTCTACATCTGCCGATCGCTAGACGACAAAATAGCACTTTCATCATCCGATGGCTTAAACACTCTACATCTGCCGATCGCTAGACGACAAAATAGCACTTTCATCATCCGATGGCTTAGACACTACATCTGCCGATCGCTAGACGACAAGATAACACTCTCATCATCCATAGAAAATTACCACAACTCACCCGAATCTTAACTTAGTAACCATAAACCTCAAAGAGTAAAAATCATAAACTCATCTAAAATACGCATAGCGGAAGACTCAAGCAAAACAAACCATTCATTAATCCTTAAAATCGTATTCAGACTCTAAAGACAAGCCCTTCAAATCCAAATCTCATTGTTATAAGAAATTCTGTTCTATTTAGTCATCTGTTCATCGTAAACTTTTCTGACTTACTATGAGCATAACCAGGGAACTTAATCGCCTATCCAGCCTTCACTGTCACACTGAGCATCCTCCGGCAACCAACTTTAAACATCATCTCTGGACTGGAAATCTTCACCTTCTAACTCTTCACCTACATCATAAGATTTAACTATAAGCCTAATTCTTAGTAAGGAATGCAACACTAACATGGATGCATGAATGTATAATTTGAGAAAATCAAACGCTCATAAGTCTTTTCTTGTTCATATCTTTACTCGTAATCATCATTCATAGTCATGGATCTTATTCATCATTCATAGTCATGGATCATATTCATCATTCATAGTCATGGATCATATTCATCGTTCATAGTCATGGATCATATTCATCGTGCATAGTCATTGATCATATTCTTCATTTATAGTCTTTGATCATATTCTTCATTTAGGTTGTGTGCATTAAGAGAGGATTTGTGCCGGTAAAGGGGGTTCGACAGTGAGTTTGATCTTGTTCCCTACTGCGGGTCGTATTCATATGTCCCTCTTTGGACTGTGACATACGCCGAACCGCCCCCAACCCTCACTTAGTCCACGTTGCATAAATCTTATATATATACATATAAACATACATATCTTGTTCATGGAAAACATGCATTAAAACATTTTCTTATGCTTGAGAAACATTCATGATGCATGAACATGAGAACTTTTAACCCATCAGACTATGACAAGGATCATACCAGAGCAGACAACTTCACATTCACTAGCAGGTCATCAATTAGTATAGCTCACATCATTCATCAATCCCTCAAGTGCAGACAAGCTCATCATCATAAGGTAAACATTAGACATCCAAAACAACCTAGTACTCCCACGATGTAGGGCTCTATTAGCTGAAAATCTTAATACATTCACTTACCTGGTCTCCTTAGCACTTGAGCTCCTTTCTCTTCAAACTTCTTCACCTAAAACATTTACATTGCAGTAGTTAAAACAAAATCCTAACAGTTCTAATCTCAAGTTATCCTAAGATTTAATAGCTAAAGTCATTCCCGAATTCTTAGTCTAATACCCTGTGCAGTTTGAAATCCAAATCCCAGAACAGACATATTCGATTATCGATTACTCAGGGGTGGTTGTTCTAAATGTCCAGAATCGATTTGATAAAAGCATTCCCACTCTCAGATTTCAAATGTTCTTATTATTAGTCGGCCATTGGAAAATCCAAAACCCCAATGCCGAGTAGAAAACAGGGCTAATAAACTAACAGATAGCTACATTGCCTAATGCATACCTCAGGCACAGAGTAGACGAGTAGTGGCAGAGAAAATCGATCGTCGAAGAGAGTATGCTGAAAGCAGAGAGCAAGAGCTTGGGAAAGAAGAAATCGCCGAGAGTAGAAGATGTCGGCTACAGTGGTTTAAATGAAGTTTGAACCCTTTTCCATTTTCTTTAAATACCGGTCACAAATCTCCATTATTACAACTTTGCCACTCAACCTAGCTTAAATCCACATGTAATTAATTAAGCTCGGCATAAAATTCTAAACTGGGAAAAATTAATTAAACACGACCGTTAAAACGGTTAAGGAAATTACCTGGTCGTTATTTTGGGTGTTACAGGCATTAGTAAGTTCAAAAAACATAACAAGGAACTCGTAATGCCCATACCTCGTTCGGAATGCCGTTTTCTGAATATCTTCTCTCCGGACCTTCAACTGGTAATAACCCGAGCGTAGGTCAATCCTGGAAAATACTCGGGCACCCTGCAGTTGATCAAATAAATCATCTATCCAGGACAGTGGATATTTATTCTTCACTGTAAGCTTATTCAGCTCTCTGTAATCCACGCACATCCTGAGAGTCCCGTCCTTCTTCTTAACGAACAGAACGGGCGCACCACAGGGAGAAAAACTGGGTTGGACGAAACCCTTATCCAGCAACTCCTCAAGTTGAGTTTTCAACTCTCTTAATTCAGTAGGCGCCAATCTGTATGGATTCGTAGACACTGGTGTAGAGCTCGGATACACATCAATGGTAAATTCGATCTCCCTGTCCAGCGGTAATCCAGGAAGATCATCAAGGAAGATCTCAGAGAATTCTCTGACTATAGGAAGGTCACTCGACTTTGCTCCACTGAGCAACTGAGCATCAACTACCGTGGCCAGATAAATCGAGGATTCACCTCTAAACTGTTCGTTGATCTTCATGGAATAGGAAGTAGGTGATCAACTCAACCTGTTCATCGCCTGATAAGCAAACTCAGCTTTACCCGGGGGCCGAAAAGTCACAATCCCAGATCGACAATCGATGGTGGCGAAGTACTGTGACAACCAGTCCACTCCTAAGATAAGATCGTACCGCTCTATGCTCATAACTATTAGACAAGCATAAAGGGTATTATTCCCCACTGAGACGACATTGCCCTGGAAAATACGATCTGAATGCATATGCTCCCCCGAAGGCAGCATCACTCTATACTCGAACTCTGCTAACTCAGACTCTAATCCCAATCTAGTCAAGCAAGCAGTTGAAATGAAGGAGTGCGTAGCTCCCGTATCCATCAAAGTAAGTACAGCTATGCCCATAATCAATATAGTACCTGATATCACGGACGGCTGAGCCTTGTCGTCGATGTCACCAAGCTCAATAAAGGCAAAGATCCTCGGCATGACCCTTCTCTGATCTCTGCTCAACTGATCTCGACCCGGCTTTGGGCAATCTTTAACAAAATGGCCGACTTCACCGCACCGATAGCACTTATTTGTTCCTATTCTGCATTCGCCACTGTGTTCTCTCTGGCACTTACGACACTAAGGTATTTGAGGAGCCCCTTGTACCTACTTCCCTTTCCCTCGATCATTACCTCCTTTAGAAGGTCTCTTTACACCCCTCTGTTGCTACTGGGGTTGTTGTACTCTAGGCTGCCAACCTCAGTTCTGCGACTGAGGACGGATCTCCCGGAAGAAGCCCTTAGCTGGCTCCCTCGGCCTAACACAAGTCGCCTTGGCAGGCTCGAAGTCCAGAGCTCTAGCTGCGATGTCTGAATAGGGCACATCTGGAATTCCCGACACTATAACATTCATCCGGATCTCCGGGTTCAGCCCTTCCATAAACTGGTGCACCTTGTCTTCGTTATCACTTACTAGGCGTGGTGAAAATCTTGACAGGGCTCCAAACTTCCGTATATACTCTGCAACTGAACCTGTCTGCTTCAGTTGCGTAAACTCATTCCTCTTCACCACCCTCAAAGTACGGCTGAAATATTTGTCAAAAAACACGGTCTTAAACCGCTCCCAAGTCATAATTGTCACGTCCGTTGTTGCTTTAATCGAATCCCACCAAAAAGGGCATCCAACGCTAAATGGAAGGTGACGTAGGCAACCTTGTTCCCGTTCTCTATGCCAGCGTACTCTAGCATATCTTCCATCGTTCGGATCCACTCCTCGGCTAAAGTGGGGTCCGATGATTGTCCGTTGAATACTGGGGGTTGCAACTTTTGAAATCTCTCCATGCCCTGATGGTTTGGAACGACCATCTCTCGGGCCTGATGATCCTCATGATTTACTAAACTCTCAATTTGTTGTGCTTGCCTGTCCATGTGCTGGGCCTAACGGTCCAGCAATTCCGTAAGTCGGTCTAGGGCTTCATCTCTAGGATCTTTTCCTCGTACCATCTTATATAACTCCTATATAAGTCAAAACAAATAACCCTAAGAAATCGAAATCAAATAAAGCATTAAACATACTTACAGTTGATGAAGGATGTCCGCGTAGTGGCTGTGCAGTTGAGCAGTCTAAAGAACTGTTTTTAAAACCCGGGGGCTCTGATACCATAATTGTAGCGACCCTTACACTATTCCTGATTTTACTGTATAAATTTTTCTTTTTCTTTTATACCCAATAAACTTTTAAACCTAACGTTTAAGCGGAAAACCATTTGAAAACCTTTTAGGAAAACGTATTTAAAGTAAAAGAAACTAAAGAAAACAATTTAAATTAAAACCATAAAACAATTAAAACAAATAAAACCATCGGCCACAACTCGAGGGAAAAAGGGACAATCATCCCAAAAACTACAGGGGCGATCGATCGCCCCAATGCCAGACGATCGATCGCCAGAATGAAAAAAGGAGGGGCGATCGATCGCCCCTCACACTAGCGATCGATCGCCCCAGCGATCGATCACCAGCCGATCGATCACCCCTTGTTGGGCAATCGATCGGCAACTTCTCTTGGATTTTTCTAGAGAAGCTACCAACACTTGCCGATCGATCGCCTCCTTAGGCGATGGATTGACACACTCCCTGGAATCCAAAATTTCCAGGGAGCTCGCCTCTCACTTCTTCTTTCTCTTCTCCTTCTTCCTTGCATAATTTCTTACTACACATACACCCTAAAACCTTTTAACATAAATCATTCATAACTTCACTCATTCCTCCCATTCATAAATCACCAAATAAACAACCCGAAACATATCCTAGAATGTGTTTAAAAACATAATAAACTTTCGTAAAAACGAACTGCGTGGATCCATTTAAAACCTAAACAATTACTCCTGTTTAAAAGAAAATTCCAAGCAATTCCCTGAAATCCGGATAAAAGCCTTAACAAAATATTTTATAAATTAAATTTACCAAAACATCAAACTATCAGCTATCCAGATTTCCAAACATCCTAAAATGTTCTACCTATACAATCTCATCCACTATCGCGTTCCAAAAATACTTACAAACATCCCCACAGGTCAAAAGTGCACCGACTGCACCAGCACACTCCCACGGGCCATCTTTCTTCAACTGATCATTCCTCGGGTGGAGGTGATACGAATCAAGATAGGTCCAAGCCCAATGTCAAGGAAAATAATCCATCTAACAAAGGAGGCCCTAATGTGAATCAAGGTGTGACTAAGCTCAAACCCAAAGACAAAGATCTATGTAAAAATATTGTAGTTCTTCATGGAGAAACATGTTTTATGGAGATCAACATCTTCAACTCAGCATCCTCTTACATTATGACATTCTTCAAGGTGAGACATAAATGGAGGATCAAACACACGTTCAAAGATTATTGGATTACTTCTCAAAGGTTTCTACGGTGGGTTGGATCGCGTAGTTTTAGAAAGTTTCTTAATTAAAACGATAATTAGGAAACTTTCTAAAGTAATTAGGAAATATTACTAAAACGATAATTAGGAAACTTTCTAAAATAATACTTAGGAAAACTTTCTAAATCTATGATCAGGAAAGCTTTCTAAAACTATAATTAAGAAACTTTATAAAACTATAATTAAGAAACTTTCTAAAACTATAATTAAGAAACTTTCTACAACTATAATTAAGAAACTTTGTAAAATTACGCGATCCAACCCACTATAGAAACCTTTGAGAAGTAATCCAATAATCTTTGAACGTGTGCTTGATCCTCCATTTATGTCTCACCTTGAAGAATGTCATAATGTAAGGGGATGCTGAGTTGAAGATGTTGATCTCCATAAAACATGTTTTGTAACGCCCCGAGTTATCTAAACTCGGTTTGCTACTCAACACACTGAACCGAACCATGACGACTTGATACTAAATTTAAAAATATTTCACTCGACAGTCAAAATTTAACATTTTCTAAAACTCGATGTATTTTAAAACTTGCAGCGGAAATCAATCGAACATCAATGAAGTTAAATAATCTGTGAAAACATTTTAAAATAATTGTTGGGAGTGTTAAGAGTAATGGGCCAAAAATATAAAGCTTTAAAAATGTGGAATACCCATGAAATTGCAGAAGTCAAACACATCTGCCGACGACAAAGTCAACACAAGGAGCAGAAATAGAAAATAGGAGGCCTCTACCGATGACAAACGACAAAACTTTGGTTATATCAACCGGTCACAAAACGACAAACACTACCTACATCTTCCGATGATGTCAGCCGGAAGATATACAAACAGGACAACTCTCGGTAGACTGCATCTACCGATAGCTAGGCGACAAAACTTGCTACTTACATCTACCGATGACGTCAGCCGGGGGATTCCTTCCTCCAGCATCTGCCGATCGCTAGACGACAACTCGCAACTTATATCTACCGATGACGTCAGCCGGATGACTCCTTCATCCAACATCTGCCGATCGCTAGACGACAAAACTTACCACTTTCATCTACCGATGACGTCAGCCGGATGACTCCTTCATCCAACATCTGCCGATAGACTTCAGAACAGCAATTCTGTTGTATTCCAAGAAAAGCTCTGACTATCAAAGGATTTAAGCATTTTACTAAGACCAATCAGAGACAGATCAAATCATTGCATCACTCAAATCCAGTAGAAAACAGTATTTTCAAAACCCAACAGAACACTAATATCAAAGATTCTCAGAATGTATTCAAAGTTTTGAAAACACTACTATCATAAAATTTTCAGAAAAAGAAACATCTATACTGAACTAGTTACTCCCAACTCAACACCTGCAGCCATGGATTAAACCGCCTCAACAGATGGCCAAACCGATGCTTGAAAATGCTCCTCCAACCAGCCTGGTCCTCTTATCGGTCGGTAAACACACCTTCAGTAACTATTTCACCTACATCACAAACTCATCTATTAGCCTAATGCTAAGCAAGTAGAGCAATGAATGAAATGAATTAATGAAACAAAAATTTCCCTAAACATGCATTCTCTACTTTCTCATCTCAGTTGTATTCAAATTTGTTCTCTGTGGATCCCTCTGTACGATGGGAAAGTGGATCAGTCATTCCCCAAAGCATACATCCTCTGATCTCAATTAAGGGGCGGATTAATTCCCTTAACAGTTAACTGGTCTGATCCCCCTGTAGGATTGGGAAGTGGATCACTTTTCCTAAAACCTCAATCCTCTGTTCTCAATTAAGGGGCGGATTAATCCCCCTTAACAGTTGTTCTGATCATCCTTCTCACATTTACCATGCATTTCATGTAAATTCATTTTCGTAATCTTCCAAAACATGATGCATGACAACTAGAAATAAACATACAAACATACATAAATCCTACTGTTTGTGATGTAGGCCCGAAGGCACAAACAAACTCTACTTACCTGGCTCCCTGGAAATTGCTCGGCTAAATGCTACTTCAGAAGCTCGCTCACCTAAAATCATAATAGTACATATATCAAACTTTCACTAAACTTCACAGAATCAATACAGGAGTTTGAGGAACCAAATTTGAAACCCCACAACTCGGGTATTCTCAATAGTCGCTCAGCCCGAACCTACTCTAAATCACAACATTCCTCGAAACTCCTCACATTGTACTCCCTCAGCTATCTAACTACTAAAATCGCAAGAAAACAAGGAGGGCTTACCTAGGTTGAAGGAGAATCGGGCAGGAGAATCGCCTAGAGATTTCTGCCGTTCGAGCTGAAGACCGAAAGGGAAAGAAAATGAGTAGTGGTGGCGGCTACTCTAAACTTTTGCCTTAAATACCTTATCCACTTTCAAATTTGCCAATTACCCTTATGCCCTTACTTACTCATTCTTCAACCTAACCTACATTATACTAAAATTTCATTCATCGATTATACTTAATAGATTTATCTGTTATTTTAAATTTTTAATTAAAGTCGGATGTTACAATCTACCCTCCTTAAAAGAATTTTGTCCTCAAAATTCAGTACCTGAACAGTTCTGGATGTTGGTTCATCATGTCTTGCTGGCGTTCCCAAGTTACCTCCTCTGTATTCTGATTGTGCCATAAGACTTTCACCAATGGAACTTCTTTGTTGCGCAACATCTTCACTGTAAAATCTAGAATCTTCACAGGCTTTTCTTCATAGGTAAGTGTAGGTTGAATTTCAATGCTCTGCTGTTCAACAACTTGAGTTGGATCCTGCATACACTTCTTTAACATCGAGACATGGAACACGTCATGTATCCCTCCCATAGAAGCTGGTAGCTGTAACTGATAGGCTGCCTTCTCCAATCCTTTTCAGAATTGAGAAAGGACCAACAAATCTAGGATTCAGTTTGCCTCTCTTTCCGAATCTCACAACTCCTTTGAATGGTGATACCTTAAGAAAAACCTCATCGCCTACTTTAAACTCTAATTCTCTGCGTCTTCTGTCAGCATAGCTCTTCTGTCGGCTTTGAGCTGTTAAGATCCTCTGACGGATGAGAGCAACCTTCTCAATAGTCTGCTGCACAATGTCAGGACCAAGCAACTGTGCTTCACTAACTTCGTCCCAGTACAAAGGAGATCTACATCTTCGTCCATACAAAGCTTCATACGGTGCCATTCCTACTGTTGCTTGAAAACTGTTATTATAAGAAAATTCCACCAAAGGCAGATACTTGCCCCAAGAACCTTGAAAATCCAAAACACATGCCCGGAGCATATCCTCTAATGTTTGAATGGTTCTTTCCGATTGTCCATCTGTTTGAGGGTGAAAGGCTGTACTGAAGTTTAGCTGTGTGCCCATGGCTTTATGTAAACTCTTCCAAAATTTGGATGTGAATCTAGAGTCTCGGTCCGAAACTATAGTAGCTGGAACTCCATGCAGTCGCACAACCTCCTGCACATACAATTCAGCTAACTGATCCATAGAGTAAGTCACCTTGATGGGTAAGAAATGGGCTGATTTGGTTAATCGATCGATTATCGTCCAGATTGCATCATGTCCTTTTGCTGTTCTGGGTAATCCTACAACAAAGTCCATGGTTATCTGCTCCCATTTCCATTCAGGGGGTGGTAATGGCTGCAACATTCCTGCAGGCCTCTGATGTTCAGCCTTAACCTGCTGGCAGATCAAACACAATCTTACATGTTCAGCAACGCTCCGCTTCATACCTGGCCACCAATAAGTCTGCTTAAGGTCTCTGTACATCTTCGTACTACCAGGATGAACGTAGAATCTAGAAGAATGAGCTTCAGAAAGGATTTCATCGCGAAGCTCTTTATTGGCTGGCACAAAATATCTATTCCTGAACTTAAGTATTCCATCATCGGTATAATTGAAGTCCAAATTGTCGGTAGACTCCATGCTCGACTTGAACTTTATACACTCCTCATCAATGTTCTGGGTTTCTTTTATCCTTTCTAGAATAGTAGGTTTCAAAGAGATGGCAGAAAGCATAGCTGCTACATTGGACACAGTTTCTAGGTTAAACTTATGAAATTCAGACTCTAAGTCCACCGGCATATCCAGAGTCAAAGCTGAGGCTGACGGTATTACTCTACTTAATGCATCAGCCACCACATTGGCCTTACCAGGGTGGTATTTAATCTCAAAATCGTAGTCTTTAACAAACTCCAACCATCTACGTTGCCTCATATTTAATTCCTTCTGCGTGAAAATATACTTCAGACTTTTATGATCCGAAAATATTTCACAAGGCTGTCCATACAAGTAGTGCCTCCAAATCTTAAGTGCAAATACTACAGCAGCTAATTCTAAATCATGGGTAGGGTAATTCTTCTCATGAGTTTTCAACTGTCTAGAGGCATAAGCTATGACCTTACCATCTTGCATTAACACACATCCAAGACCAACCTTGGAAGCATCACCGTAAATACTAAATTTACCATCCACAGCTGGAAGGGTTAAAATTGGAGCATTGGTTAGTTTCTGTTTTAAGGTCATGAAACTATGTTCACATTCATCGGTCCATATATACTTCACATTTTTCCTGGTTAACTTAGTAAGGGGTGTAGCAATCTTTGAAAATCCTTCAATGAACTTTCTGTAATACCCTGCTAGTCCAAGAAAACTTCGAATATCAGTAGCACTCTTCGGTTGGGGCCACTCCTTAACTGCTTGAACTTTTGTTGGATCAACAGATATGCCGTCCCCAGAGATGACATGTCCTAAAAAGTGAACTTAGTCCAACCAGAACTCACACTTAGAAAACTTGGCATAAAGTTGGTGCTGCCTTAGTAATCCTAATACCAAGCTTAAATGCCTTCCATGCTCATTCTTAGTTCTAGAATAGATCAGAATGTCGTCTATGAATACTGTGACAAACTTGTCCAAATACTCATGAAACACCCTATTCATGAGATCCATGAAGGCTGCTGGTGCATTTGTCAAACCAAAAGACATAACCAAAATTTCGTAATGTCCATATCTCATACGAAAGGCAGTCTTTGGTATATCCTCAGACTTAACCTTCAATTGGTAGTACCCTGATCTTAAGTCAATCTTAGAGAAAACTCATGCACCTTGAAGTTGGTCAAACAAATCATCGATCTTAGGCAATGGGTACTTATTTTTGACTGTTAACTTATTCAATTCTCTATAGTCAATGCACATACGCATTGATCCATCATTCTTTTTAACAAATAGAACTGGTGCACCCCACGGTGAATAACTTGGCCGTATGAATCCTTTTTCCAACAGTTCCTCTAACTGTTTCTTTAATTCCTTGAGTTCCTTTGGTGCCAATCTGTATGGATTCTTAGATATAGGTTCAGCACCAGGATAGACATCCACCACAAATTCGATCTCTCTATCAGGTGGTAAACCAGACAGGTCATCAAGGAAAACTTCAGGGAAATCTTGAGCTGTTGGAACCTTTTGGAGACTCGGTTCTCCTACCAGCTTTGTGTCTAATACGCTGACCAGAAAGCATGAATACTCACTACATGGGAAAGGTTTAGCGCCGACAGAGGATAAAACAGACATTCTTCTGTCTCTCCTTGAGGCTTGAAAGGTGTGTTTCGAACCACCAGGGGGTTGGAAACTAACTATTCCAGTTCTACAGTCTATTGTGGCATAGTGCTTAAACAGCCAATCCATTCCTAAGATTACATCAAATCCCATGATCTCTAAAATAATGAGATCAGCAAGTAGGTTCTTATCTCCTACTGTCACTACACTATTAAGCAGCACACGGCTAGAGCGCATGCGTTCGCCAGAAGGTAAAGCAACATTGAACATATGCTCAGAAAGTGAAGACTCGACGTCTAATTTATCAGCAAAGGCAGACGCTATGAAGGAATGTGTTGCACCTGAATCTATTAAAGTAAAAGCAGGCATAAAATTGACTAGTATGGTACTTGACACAACAGCAGGCTGATCTTCATCACCCGATTCTACCATGGAGAATATTCTTGGCTTAACATTCACAGGGCCATTCTTCAGAGCTGGACAATCCCTATTCATGTGGCCAACTTAATTACAATTATAACAGCGAAGGACTCTGGGCTTTGGGCAATCCTTAAGCAGATGCCCGGTCTCCTCACAGTTGAAACACTTCCCCGCGCTAATTCTACACTCTCCCGGGTGAAATCTTGAACACTTTGGGCATTGAGGGAACTTCCTAGTATCTGGTGTCTTCTTCTCCTTCCCTTGACCGCCCTGGCCCTCACCGGGCCTCTTCGTTCCCTTGTGATGGTGTGGCTGGGTGAACTTTCGTGGAGCCGCACTAAACCCAGCACACTTCATCTCTGCCTCTTCCACTTCTAATGCTGTGGACACTATGTTGAGCTCCGACCTGCAAAACACGACTCTAGAACTCGAAAAGATCGTTAGTTCCTTAGTGCTGGAAAAACTGAGAAATCCGAGAATATAAAATGTCAAAGAAATACTAAACAAGCTCGGAATGAAATGAAATTTTAGGTGAGTGTTGTGAAGTGAGTGAGATGTGTGCTGGTGAAGTTTGTGGTCCAGATCCGTTGATTTGAGTTAGTTATGAATATTTTCCGAGAATCGGCCGGTGAGTGCTTCAATGGAGCTTCCGGCAAGAGTTTCTTCCAAGGAAGAAAACTCGATTCAAGGAACCGGTTAAGGCCACTCCTTGCTGTTTTCCGCCCTCAAAAGAGTGGAGAAGGAGGTGGCAAATTCCACTCCAACTAGCTACCAAGCTAGAAGAATGGTTCGAGGGCGCGACCCCTCGGTTGTTGTCAACCGAGCTTACCTTGGAAGCTCCTTGCTCCAAGCTTCTTCTTCTTCAATGAGAGAAATCCGTGGGTGCTCAGAAAAATCATCCAAAAAAGTTACAAACACCAATGCTATGAATATATAGACCTAATGGTGGGCTTGGGCTTGGGTTTGGGCTTGGACATGTCTTCAACTTCAATGGGCCAAACCAAGCCACCAACTAATCCTATCATTCATCTAATCCTAACATCCATATAATCCTAACATGCATTTAATCCTAACATGCATCTAATAAAGTTTAACAAGAAGGCCAACGTTTGCCAATAAGTTTGAAATTTCAAAAAAGAAACAAATATTAAAGCTCGGGAAGACAAATTCCCATGCGAGCATTAAGGTGTCTCTTTAGTCTTTCCACATGAGGAGATGCTTCGGTTGGTCAACGTCCCCAGCTTTAATCTCCCACTTCAAGTCGTCCACGGTGTCCTCCAAGTCTTCACACGAACCATGACCTGCAAAAGAGACAAGTGTGTTAGTAAAATTATGGACTCGGGTCTGGGATCGTGTAATGGGCCTACGGGGCACATCACACTACTTCACTGTAGGACGATCCTTTTATACCCGAGAACTTGACTCCTCTATAAATCTCAGGTTTCAGCCCATGCACAAATTGGAACACCTTATCCTCATCCCTACGTGCGAGGTGTCCGGCAAACCTTGATAGGGATTCAAACTGTCTGCTGTATTCAGCTACGGTCTCTGTATGTTTCAAGTTCATGAACTCCAACTTCTTTGTGGTCTGTACAGTACTGTTAAAATACTTCTCATAGAAAATTTCCTTAAATTGCATCCAAGTCATCGCAAGAACATCATGGGTGGTCTCCATCGTCTCCCACCAGAGTTGAGCATCACCGGCGAAGTGGAAGGTTGCCAAAATGACCTTTTCTCCATCTCCCACATTTGCACACCTAAACATGCTTTCTATCTTTTTCAACCATTCCTCGGCCACAATTGGATTAGCTGACTTTCCATCAAAAGTGTAACGCCCGACATTTCGGCCAGGTGATTTTCTGACCATTCTCATTGTTACCCTTTATTTAACCTTTATGATTAAATTTAATGTTGAGGCAAATTCATTACAAGTTGAGTAAAACTAGGTTGAGTGGCAATTTTGTAATAAAGATTGAAGGATTAGGTATAAATAGGAAATGGAAACCTTAAATCTCATTTAAACCTCACTGCAGCCGACATTTCCTCTCGGCGACTCCCTTCTTCTCTGGAACTTTCTTCCTCCCCAGCAACTGGTTTTTCAGCCTCCACTCCGATAACCCGCATTCTAGGTAAGATTTTGACAATGTAGATGCCGGGTAGTCATTTAGAACTCTGTTTTCAGTTGAACTTGTACTTTCGGGTTCTTCAATGGCTAAGTCAGTTGGTTATCGTTCCTTATCTTCATTTGGTAATGCCACCTTTAAATCGATTCTGGACCTTTTATATAACCGACCCCGTTTAATCGATAGCTATATCTAGCTGTTTCGGTTTTGGATTTCAGACTGCACAGAGAACCTTAGCTGCTAGATTCTAGGATGACTTTCGATTAGAACTTTTAGGACTTGATTTTAACTACTATAATGTGGAATGTTTTAGGTGAAGAAGTTGAAGAGAAAGTGATTCAAGTTGCTAAGGATCCAGGTAAGTGAATGTATTAAGTTTCCGGCCAATAGGGCCCTACATCAAAGGATTAAGTTAGATTTAGTGAACATTGTCTGCTATATGTTTGATGAAATGTCGATGGATATGGTTCTGTTATTCTCATGTACTCCCCTGTCTTAGTTCGATGATTAAGTGCATTTATGTTATGCATCATGTTTTACTTCTCAAGCATATGAAAATGTTTTGAAATATGTTTTCTCATGAATAAGGTAAGAAGATAAAACTTATGCAACGTGGTTAAGTGAGGGTTGGGGGTGGTTCGGCGTATGTCACAGTCCGCAGTAGGACATATGAATACGACCCGCAGTAGGGACCATGATCAAACTCACTGTCGAACCCCCTTTACCGGCACAAATCCTCCCTTAAACCACATAATGTAATGAAGAATATGAATGATGAAAGGAATGATGAATATGAGCATGTCTACGAATGATGATTATGAACAATGAATACGAGATACGATTATGAATGATGATTAAGATAAGTACATGAAAAGAAAAGACTTATGAGCATGTTTTTCTCCAAGTTATGCATTCATGAACTCATAATAGTTTGCATTCCTTACTAAGCCTTAGGCTTACAGTTACACCTTATGATGTAGGTGAAGAAATATCAGGTGAGGAATTCAAAGTCGATGAAATGTCTAAGCTCGGTTGCTGGAGGTGATCAGTGTGAAATCTGTGGCTGGATGGCGAATGAGGAATTCTGGTTAAAGCTCGTATAAGTTTTAATGAAGTTTTTAAGAAGCCAAGTCAAGTAGGTTCAGATTATTTAACAATTTGGGATTTTAGAAACTGCCTGTCTTAATTTCAGAGTCCGAAGATATAGCTATAGTTATCAAATGAACTATTTTAATTAAGTCTTCCGCTGTGTGAGTTTGAATGAGTTCATGATTTATTCTGATGAGTTTTGGCCATTAAGATTTAAGTTATGAGGTTTACATTTATCTAGATAGAAGTCTAAAAAAAAAAAAGGGGGGATGTCTGATGCCGAGGGATGATGGAGGAAATGAGTCTGTCTTCCGGAGGACGTCATCGGAAGAGGAAAAGTATTTGTCTTCCGGCTGACGTCATCGGCAGGAGAGTTGTGATGGGAGTCGGGTAAGTTTGACTTCCGGAGGACGTCATCGGAAGAGGAAGAGTATTTGTCTTCCGGCTGACGTCACCGGCAGATAAGGGGTATTTGCCATCGGCAGATGAGAGCCTCGCTTATGGTTCTCTCATCGGCAGACATGGGACGTATCATCGGCAGATGGTGAGTTAATCTGTCGGAAGATGTAGTTGTCTTAAGCCATCGGCAGATGACGACAATGTCTGTTATCTGGCGATCGGTATGAGTAGTGAGTTAAGTTACCGGAAGATGTGATGCCACGTCATCGGCAGATATAGAGTATTTGCCATCGGCAGATGAGAGCATCGTCTATTGTTCTCTCATCGGCAGATGTAGGTGGCTTCCGTTGTATAATTGAACGGTGCTTTAATTGGTCACACGAGTTGCACGTGACTGTCGGCAGATGCAAATATGTGTGCCTGCCGATAGATGTTTAATGAATCATGTGAGATGCACGTGCTGACCGGTAGAACAACTAGATGTTTGTCGTTTAGCGATCGGCAGGAGTGAAAGCTAAACGCGGTTATTCAGCGAATTTAAGTTAAGATGAGATATGATATAAGTCTGAGAAAAAAAAAAAAAAGTATACTACGATTACAGAGGTATAAAAGTACGGATAAGTTTAAAGGAAAGTCATGACACGTGACGATCCTCCTCGGGTCGTTACAATTATGGTATCAGAGCTAAACCAGGTTCTAAAATCGGTTCTGTAGACTGCCTTCCAGCACAGATTGCCACCTGAGTACTCTCCAACAACTGTAAGTGTTTACGATTCTAGTGATGTCATTATGTTAAGATGTGTTTCTATTATTGTTTAGGAATCTCAAGATGGTAAGAGGTCAACAGAGGGAAGACAACGTGGATAGTACCACCGTTGCTCAGCTAATAGAATTAGTTAATCGCCAATCACGACAAATAGAGCAACTAGTGATTACTAGAGAAGAGCTTGGGAACTCCAGCTCTAATGTAACTCATGATCATGGGGGTGAGCGCTTCCACAGGCTCAGACCCCCGACATTCAATGGCCAAGTTTCTGACCCTATTTATGCTGAGGAATGGATCCGAAAAGTAGAGGACATGTTTAAGTATGCGAAAGTTGATGAAGGAGATAGAGTCACCTATGCTGTCTATCATTGGAGCTGAATGCAAGGCATTGGTGGAATTCTCTTCAGAGCACTGTTAATGCAGAGACTATGACTTGGGATATGTTTAAGACTGCCTTCTTTGACAAGTACTTCAATAGGACCGTTCAGGCCAGCAAGAAGAAAGAATTCATGAACCTGCGGCAAACTGGCTCTGTGACGGATTATATGCAAATTCGATGCTTTGTCACGGTTTGCTCCCCGACTAGTTGAGAATGATGAAGACAAGATTTACCAATTTGTTCAAGGACTGAAGCCGAATTTGTATGTGAAGGTAAAGACTTCTGGGATACACAATATACCTTATGACGAAGTGACGGCTAAGGCCCTGGAATTGGAGGAGGCTGAGATGACAGCTTATGCACAGCGTGAACAGCCAAGGAAGTTCACTAAGGAGACTCAACCACCACCACGTCAGAACAAAGGATGGCAACCACAGCCGAACAGAGGACAACAGCAGCAACAGGGCATAAAGAGACCCTTCAATCCAAACGATGATCAAGGAAAAGGAAAACGACCATTAGCCCCTCTATGCTCCAACTGCCAGAAGAATCACCATGGTGAGTGCAAGCTGCACTCTGGCCGTTGCTATAGATGTGACAAGGTTGGACATATAGCCAGAGACTGCCCGATGCCATCAGACCCGAATCGAATCAGAGTTGCACCAAGAGTCTATGCTATGATGGAGGATGATGATGTTGAACCACACACGGTCATATCAGGTACCATTATGGTTTGTGGTTTTTCTGCTTATACACTTATTGATACGGGAGCCACACACTCATTCACAGCAACCCTGTTTGTGTGTAAACATAAGTTAGAACTTTCGCCAGTTGATAAACCGTATAGAGTTATGTTACCATCAGGGAAGTCTTTACATTCTGAGCAAATGTTGAAGGGTGATGTTTTGTCCTTAGGAGATAAGGAGCTATATGTAGAACTGATTATGATTGACATGAAAGGATATGAGATTATTTTAGGAATGGATTGGTTATTTAGGCATTATGCCACGATTAGTTGTAGGTCTGGCCTAGTTGATTTCCGACCCCCAAATGGAGATCGGTATACCTTCCAAGCTATTCCAAAGATGAGTAAGATACCAATCATATCCTCACTAGTGACTCAACGGTTACTGAAGAGTGGTTGCTTGAGTTACCTAGCTAACATAATGGATGTCCGAGTAAAGAATAAAGTGGAATTACAAGGTATTCCTACCGTACGAGAGTTTCCTGAAGCATTCTTGGACGACTTACCGGGACTACCACCCGATAGAGAGATAGAATTTGTGATTGATACATACCCCGAGGCATTACCTGTGTCTAAGAACCCTTATCGAATGGCACCTGTTGAGTTGAAAGAATTAAAGGTCCAACTACAGGAATTAGTTGACAAGGGATTTATACGTTCTAGTAGTTCTCCCTGGGGCGCACCTGTCCTTTTCGTTAAGAAGAAAGATGGTTCTCTTAGAATGTGTATAGACTACAGAGAACTGAATAAGTTGACAGTCAAGAATAAATATCCTTTACCCCGGATAGATGACCTGTTTGACCAACTACAAGGAGCTAAGGTATTCTCAAAGATTGACTTACGTTCGGGTTATTACCAACTGAAAGTTAAGGAAGGAGATATACCAAAGACAGCCTTCAGAACCCGCTACGGACACTATGAATTTCTTGTAATGTCATTTGGACTGACTAACGCGCCTGCAGCTTTCATGGACTTGATGAACCGAGTGTTTCGTGAGTACCTGGATAAGTTTGTAATTGTGTTTATAGATGACATTTTAATATACTCACAGACTGAAACCGACCATGCAGAACATTTGAGAATAGTATTATCAACCTTAAAACAGCAGCAGCTTTATGCCAAATTGTCCAAATGTGAATTTTGGCTGGATAAGGTCAACTTTTTAGGTCATGTCATTTCTGCTGAGGGCATATCAGTAGATCCAACTAAGGTTCAGGCCGTTAAGGATTGGCCACAGCCAAAGAATGTCAGTGAAGTTCGAAGTTTCCTTGGTCTGGCTGGCTACTATAGAAAGTTCATTAAAGGATTCTCTATGATAGCTAAACCTTTGACCAATTTAACCAAGAAGGACCTCAAGTACTTTTGGACCGAAGCTTGTGAAGATAGCTTCCAATCATTGAAACAGAAGTTAACGACAGCCCCGCTATTAACTCTCCCAACTGAAGAAGGAAAATTTAGTGTTTATTGTGACGCATCCAAGATTGGTTTGGGATGTGTTTTGATGCAAGAAGGTAAAGTTGTGGCGTATGCCTCTAGGCAGCTAAAAGGTTATGAACAGAATTACCCCACTCATGATTTAGAGCTAGCTGCAGTTGTTTTTGCTTTAAAAATTTGGAGGCACTACTTGTATGGACAACAGTGCGATGTATTTTCTGACCACAGGAGTTTAAAGTATCTTTTCACCCAAAAGGAATTAAACATGAGACAAAGACGTTGGTTAGAATTTGTTAAGGACTATGACTTTGAAATCAAGTACCACCCGGGTAAGGCTAATGCTGTAGCCGATGCCTTGAGCAGGATGTCAAAGACAATGCAACCCGCAGTGTCAGTTTTGTCCGCACCCTTGAGGACTGAAGTTCAGAAGTTTGAATTGGAACTAGTTCCAGAGTTGTCAGCCTTACTAGCCGATGTTACTATTAGACCAACTATCATAGAAAGAATTAAGGAGGCACAACAGAAAGATTCAAAGGAAAATAGTAGTATGGTGTGTAAGCAGAAGGATGTCTCCTCGGAGTTCAGTCTTACCAAGGATGGTATTCTGATCTTTAGGAATAGGTGGTATATTCCGGATGATAAGGAATTACGTAAGTCGATTTTGGCCGAGGCTCACTCGTCTTCCTTTTCTGTACATCCTGGTAGTACTAAGATGTATCGAGATTTAAGATTACATTATTGGTGGCCGAATATGAAGAGGGATGTTGCCATGTGTGTAGAGTCATGCTTAGTATGTCAGCAAGTTAAAGCAGAGCACCAACGACCAGGAGGTACCCTTCAACCTCTACCTATTCCCGAATGGAAATGGGAACACATAGCTATGGATTTCATTGTAGGATTACCTAAGTCAACGAAGGGACATGATAGTATTTGGGTAGTGATTGATAGACTGTCGAAATCGGCTCATTTCTTACCTGTCAAGACAACCTACACGATGGATCAACTTGCTAACCTTTATGTCCAAGAAATTATCAGGTTGCATGGGATTCCCGTATCCATAGTCTCTGATCGTGACCCTAGATTCACCTCCCGATTCTGGAAAAGTTTACAAGGTACCTTAGGCACAAAGTTATCCTTCAGCACCGCTTTTCACCCGCAGACAGATGGACAATCCGAGAGAACCATTCAGATACTCGAGGATATGTTAAGGGCATGTGTTCTAGACTTTCAGGCATCTTGGAGTAGACACCTACCTCTGATTGAGTTTTCTTACAACAACAGTTATCAGTCCACAATTGGTATGGCACCCTATGAAGCTTTGTATGGTAGGAAATGCAGGTCACCCTTGTACTGGGATGAAGTTGGTGAAGCGAAGCTATTGGGCCCTGAGATTCTACAACAGATGTCAGATAAGATTACGGTCATTAGGAAAAGGATGTTAACTGCACAAAGTCGACAGAAGAGTTATGCGGACCAAAGAAGAAGAGATCTTGAGTTTTCTGTTGGTGATGAAGTTTTCCTAAAGATTTCACCATTTAGAGGAGTCTTAAGATTTGGTAAGAAGGGAAAGCTTAATCCACGATTCGTTGGACCATTCCCTGTCTTAGCAAGAATTGGCAGTACAGCCTATAGGTTACTTTTGCCTCCATCTTTGGAAAAGGTTCACAATGTCTTTCATGTGTCTATGCTAAGGAAATGCATACGTGATCCGACTCAAGTTGTTAAACCAATGGAAATTGAAGTTGAGCCTAATTTGGTGTATGAAGAGAAACCAGTACAAATTTTGGATTCTGCAGTGAAGACTCTAAGGAATAAGGAAATCTTGTTGGTTAAGGTTTTGTGGAAGAATCATGGTATTGAAGAAGCTACATGGGAACTGCAGCAGGATATGTTGGACAAGTATCCAGAACTCTTTGCTTGACCAATTTTCGGGGACGAAAATTTTGTTTAAGGAGGGGTGGATGTAACGCCCGACATTTCGGCCAGGTGATTTTCTGACCATTCTCATTGTTACCCTTTATTTAACCTTTATGATTAAATTTAATGTTGAGGCAAATTCATTACAAGTTGAGTAAAACTAGGTTGAGTGGCAATTTTGTAATAAAGATTGAAGGATTAGGTATAAATAGGAAATGGAAACCTTAAATCTCATTTAAACCTCACTGCAGCCGACATTTCCTCTCGGCGACTCCCTTCTTCTCTGGAACTTTCTTCCTCCCCAGCAACTGGTTTTTCAGCCTCCACTCCGATAACCCACATTCTAGGTAAGATTTTGACAATGTAGATGCCGGGTAGTCATTTAGAACTCTGTTTTCAGTTGAACTTGTACTTTCGGGTTCTTCAATGGCTAAGTCAGTTGGTTATTGTTCCTTATCTTCATTTGGTAATGCCACCTTTAAATCGATTCTGGACCTTTTATATAACCGACCCCGTTTAATCGATAGCTATATCTAGCTGTTTCGGTTTTGGATTTCAGACTGCACAGAGAACCTTAGCTGCTAGATTCTAGGATGACTTTCGATTAGAACTTTTAGGACTTGATTTTAACTACTATAATGTGGAATGTTTTAGGTGAAGAAGTTGAAGAGAAAGTGATTCAAGTTGCTAAGGATCCAGGTAAGTGAATGTATTAAGTTTCCGGCCAATAGGGCCCTACATCAAAGGATTAAGTTAGATTTAGTGAACATTGTCTGCTATATGTTTGATGAAATGTCGATGGATATGGTTCTGTTATTCTCATGTACTCCCCTGTCTTAGTTCGATGATTAAGTGCATTTATGTTATGCATCATGTTTACTTCTCAAGCATATGAAAATGTTTTGAAATATGTTTTCTCATGAATAAGGTAAGAAGATAAAACTTATGCAACGTGGTTAAGTGAGGGTTGGGGGTGGTTCGGCATATGTCACAGTCCGCAGTAGGACATATGAATACGACCCGCAGTAGGGACCATGATCAAACTCACTGTCGAACCCCCTTTACCGGCACAAATCCTCCCTTAAACCACATAATGTAATGAAGAATATGAATGATGAAAGGAATGATGAATATGAGCATGTCTACGAATGATGATTATGAACAATGAATACGAGATACGATTATGAATGATGATTAAGATAAGTACATGAAAAGAAAAGACTTATGAGCATGTTTTTCTCCAAGTTATGCATTCATGAACTCATAATAGTTTGCATTCCTTACTAAGCCTTAGGCTTACAGTTACACCTTATGATGTAGGTGAAGAAATATCAGGTGAGGAATTCAAAGTCGATGAAAATGTCTAAGCTCGGTTGCTGGAGGTGATCAGTGTGAAATCTGTGGCTGGATGGCGAATGAGGAATTCTGGTTAAAGCTCGTATAAGTTTTAATGAAGTTTTTAAGAAGCCAAGTCAAGTAGGTTCGGATTATTTAACAATTTGGGATTTTAGAAACTGCCTGTCTTAATTTCAGAGTCCGAAGATATAGCTATAGTTATCAAATGAACTATTTTAATTAAGTCTTCCGCTGTGTGAGTTTGAATGAGTTCATGATTTATTCTGATGAGTTTTGGCCATTAAGATTTAAGTTATGAGGTTTACATTTATCTAGATAGAAGTCTAAAAAAAAAAAGGGGGGATGTCTGATGCCGAGGGATGATGGAGGAAATGAGTCTGTCTTCCGGAGGACGTCATCGGAAGAGGAAAAGTATTTGTCTTCCGGCTGACGTCATCGGCAGGAGAGTTGTGATGGGAGTCGGGTAAGTTTGACTTCCGGAGGACGTCATCGGAAGAGGAAGAGTATTTGTCTTCCGGCTGACGTCACCGGCAGATAAGGGGTATTTGCCATCGGCAGATGAGAGCCTCGCTTATGGTTCTCTCATCGGCAGACATGGGACGTATCATCGGCAGATGGTGAGTTAATCTGTCGGAAGATGTAGTTGTCTTAAGCCATCGGCAGATGACGACAATGTCTGTTATCTGGCGATCGGTATGAGTAGTGAGTTAAGTTACCGGAAGATGTGATGCCACGTCATCGGCAGATATAGAGTATTTGCCATCGGCAGATGAGAGCATCGTCTATTGTTCTCTCATCGGCAGATGTAGGTGGCTTCCGTTGTATAATTGAACGGTGCTTTAATTGGTCACACGAGTTGCACGTGACTGTCGGCAGATGCAAATATGTGTGCCTGCCGATAGATGTTTAATGAATCATGTGAGATGCACGTGCTGACCGGTAGAACAACTAGATGTTTGTCGTTTAGCGATCGGCAGGAGTGAAAGCTAAACGCGGTTATTCAGCGAATTTAAGTTAAGATGAGATATGATATAAGTCTGAGAAAAAAAAAAAAAAAAGTATACTACGATTACAGAGGTATAAAAGTACGGATAAGTTTAAAGGAAAGTCATGACACGTGACGATCCTCCTCGGGTCGTTACAAAAAGTGGGTGGTCGCAACCTCCTAAACCTCTCTCCTGCCTGTTCATTATTGGAACCCGAGTTGGCACTCCCTTGTACCTCTCTGTTCAGTAGCAGTCCCAACTGATCGGACTGCTGGCGCATCATATCAGATTGCTGACGTACCAAGTCTGTCAGCTGCCTGATCACACCAGAATTCTCAGTACTTTCCGGGTTTGGCGTCTCCCTCTGTACTCTTGGTCTCCCTGGTCGTCTGGACATTTTACTATATTCCTGTAAAAGGTTAACTATTTTCATAAATATCTAATAACTAAAACTAACATAAACACTTACAGTTGTTGGAGTACTTCCATGCAACGATCGGCTCTGTTGAGTAATTCTTTGAACGGTTTAACCAAATGGCTCTGATACCAACTTGTAACGCCCCGAGTTATCTAAACCCGGTTTGCTACTCAACACACTGAACCGAACCATGACGACTTGATACTAAATTTAAAAATATTTCACTCGACAGTCAAAATTTAACATTTTCTAAAACTCGATGTATTTTAAAACTTGCAGCGGAAATCAATCGAACATCAATGAAGTTAAATAATCTGTGAAAACATTTTAAAATAATTGTTGGGAGTGTTAAGAGTAATGGGCAAAAAATATAAAGCTTTAAAAATGTGGAATACCCATGAAATTGCAGAAGTCAAACACATCTGCCGACGACAAAGTCAACACAAGGAGCAGAAATAGAAAATAGGAGGCCTCTACCGATGACAAACGACAAAACTTCGGTTATATCAACCGGTCACAAAACGACAAACACTACCTACATCTTCCGATGACGTCAGCCGGAAGATATACAAACAGGACAACTCTCGGTAGACTGCATCTACCGATAGCTAGGCGACAAAACTTGCTACTTACATCTACCGATGACGTCAGCCGGGGATTTCCTTCCTCCAGCATCTGCCGATCGCTAGACGACAACTCGCAACTTATATCTACCGATGACGTCAGCCGGATGACTCCTTCATCCAACATCTGCCGATCGCTAGACGACAAAACTTACCACTTTCATCTACCGATGACGTCAGCCGGATGACTCCTTCATCAAACATCTGCCGATCGCTAGACGACAGAACTTACCACTTTCATCTACCGATGACGTCAGCCGGATGACTCCTTCATCCAACATCTGCCGATAGACTTCAGAACAGCAATTCTGTTGTATTCCAAGAAAAGCTCTGACTATCAAAGGATTTAAGCATTTTACTAAGACCAATCAGAGACAGATCAAATCATTGCATCACTCAAATCCAGTAGAAAACAGTATTTTCAAAACCCAACAGAACACTAATATCAAAGATTCTCAGAATGTATTCAAAGTTTTGAAAACACTACTATCATAAAATTTTCAGAAAAAGAAACATCTATACTGAACTAGTTACTCCAACTCAACACCTGCAGCCATGGATTAAACCGCCTCAACAGATGGCCAAACCGATGCCTGAAAATGCTCCTCCAACCAGCCTGGTCCTCTTATCGGTCGGTAAACACACCTTCAGTAACTACTTCACCTACATCACAAACTCATCTATTAGCCTAATGCTAAGCAAGTAGAGCAATGAATGAAATGAATTAATGAAACAAAAATTTCCCTAAACATGCATTCTCTACTTTCTCATCTCAGTTGTATTCAAATTTGTTCTCTGTGGATCCCTCTGTACGATGGGAAAGTGGATCAGTCATTCCCCAAAGCATACATCCTCTGATCTCAATTAAGGGGCGGATTAATTCCCTTAACAGTTAACTGGTCTGATCCCCCTGTAGGATTGGGAAGTGGATCACTTTTCCCAAAACCTCAATCCTCTGTTCTCAATTAAGGGGCGGATTAATCCCCCTTAACAGTTGTTCTGATCATCCTTCTCACATTTACCATGCGTTTCATGTAAATTCATTTTCGTAATCTTCCAAAACATGATGCATGACAACTAGAAATAAACATACAAACATACATAAATCCTGCTGTTTGTGATGTAGGCCCGAAGGCACAAACAAACTCTACTTACCTGGCTCCCTGGAAATCGCTCGGCTAAATGCTACTTCAGAAGCTCGCTCACCTAAAATCATAATAGTACATATATCAAACTTTCACTAAACTTCACAGAATCAATACAGGAGTTTGAGGAACCAAATTTGAAACCCCACAACTCGGGTATTCTCAATAGTCGCTCAGCCCGAACCTACTCTAAATCACAACATTCCTCGAAACTCCTCACATTGTACTCCCTCAGCTATCTAACTACTAAAATCGCAAGAAAACAAGGAGGGCTTACCTAGGTTTGTAACACCCGACATTTTGGCCAGGTGAATTTTTCTGACCATTCTAATTGTTACCCTTATTTAACCTTTATGATTAAATTTAATGTTGAGGCAAATTCATTACAAGTTGAGTAAAACTAGGTTGAGTGGCAATTTTGTAATAAAGTTGAAGGATTAGGTATAAATAGAAAATGGGAACCTTAAATCTCATTTAAAACCTCACTGCAGCCGACATTTCCTCTCGGCGACTCCCTTCTTCTCTGGAACTTTCTTCCTCCCCAGCAACTGGTTTTTCAGCCTCCACTCCGATAACCCGCATTCTAGGTAAGATTTTGACAATGTAGATGCCGGGTAGTCATTTAGAACTCTGTTTTCAGTTGAACTTGTACTTTCGGGCTCTTCAATGGCTGAGTCAGTTGGTTATCGTTCTTTATCTCCATTTGGTAATGCCACCTTTAAATCGATTCTGGACCTTTTATATAACCGACCCCGTTTAATCGATAGCTATATCTAGCTGTTTCGGTTTTGGATTTCAGACTGTACAGAGAACCTTAGCTGTTAGATTCTAGGATGACTTTCGATTAGAACTTTTAGGACTTTATTTTAACTACTGTAATGTGAAATGTGTTAGGTGAAGAAGTTGAAGAGAAGGTGATTCAAGTTGCTAAGGAATCCAGGTAAGTGAATGTACTAAGTTTCCGGCCAATAGGGCCCTACATCAAAGGACTATGTTAGATTTAGTGAACGTTGTCTTCTATATGTTGATGAAATGTCGATGGATATGGTTATGTTATTCTGATGTTCTCCCCTGTCTTAGTTCGATGATTAAGTGCATTTATGTTATGCATCATGTTTACTTCTCAAGCATATGAAAATGTTTTGAAATATGTTTTCTCATGAATAAAATAAGAAGATAAAACTTATGCAACGTGGTTAAGTGAGGGTTGGGGGTGGTTCGGCGTATGTCACAGTCCGCAGTAGGACATATGAATACGACCCGCAGTAGGGACCATGATCAAACTCACTGTCGAACCCCCTTTACCGGCACAAATCCTCCCTTAAACCACATAATGTAATGAAGAATATGAATGATGAAAGGAATGATGAATATGAGCATGTCTACGAATGATGATTATGAACAATGAATACGAGATACGATTATGAATGATGATTAAGAACAAGTACGTGAAAAGAAAAGACTTATGAGCATGTTTTTTCTCCAAGTTATGCATTCATGAACTCATAATAGTTTGCATTCCTTACTAAGCCTTAGGCTTACAGTTACACCTTACGATGTAGGTGAAGAAATATCAGGTGAGGAATTCAAAGTTGATGAAAATGTCTAAGCTCGGTTGCTGGAGGTGCTCAGGGTGGAAAGTCTGTGGCTGGATGGCGATTATGACCCTCTGGTTTTACTCTTAAGGTTTTAATGATAACTATGAACATAAAAGTTTAAGTAGGATGATGTTACTTATGATTATGGAGCTTGAACTTGTCTAGCTTGAATACTGATTATGAGTATATTATAAGAATATAGAATGAGTGATTTTAACTAAGTCTTCCGCTGTATGAGTTTTAATAAATCTGTGGTTTATTCTGTTGGTGTCCCGGTATTAAGTTTGAAGTTATGATGTTTGTGCTGCCGGTAGACGAAATGTATTGTCTATCGGAAGGTGTGAGTGTTATTATGGAGTTTAGAAATCGGTAGATGAAGTTTGCTTGTCTACCGGAAGAAGAAGATGTTAGGTTAATGTTTAGTAGTCGGTAGATGAAAGTACTTGTCTATCGGCAGGAGATGTGTTATTTTGAAGTGTAGAAATCGACAGGAGGATTGTGATGGGAGTCGGGTAAGTCTGTCTTCCGGAGGACGTCATCGGAAGAGGAAAAGTATTTGTCTTCCAGCTGACGTCATCAGCAGACGATATGCCTAGAGATCGGCATGTGTAGTAGGTCAAGATACCGGAAGATGGAAATGTCATTCCGCCTTACCGGAAGATGTAGTGCCACGTCATCGGCAGATGATGTGAGTTAATCTACCAGAAGATGTAGTGCCACGTCATCGGCAGATGATGTGAGTTAATCTATCGGAAGATGTAGTATAAATGCCATCGGCAGATGTTGTGTGTTGCCATCGGCAGATGGAGTGCCTTGTCATCGGTAGATAAGTCAGTCTTTTGTCGTTGTAATTGAGTGATGATTTAATTGGTCACGCGTGATGCACGTGACCGTCGGCAGATGCAAATATGTGTGCCTGCCGATAGATGTCTAATGAATCATGTGAGATGCACGTGCAGGCCGGTAGAACAACTGGATGTTTGTCGTTTAGCGACCGGCAGGAGTGAAAGCTAAATGTGGTTGTTCAGCGAACTTAAGTTAAGTTAGAATGAGATTTGATATATATATAAAAAAAATATATACACCGATTACAGAGGTATAAAAGTACGGATAAGTTTAAAGGAAAGTCATGACACGTGACGATCCTCCTCGGGTCGTACAATTATGGTATCAAAGCTAAACCAGGTTCTAAAATCGGTTCTGTAGACTGCCTTCCAGCACAGATTGCCACCTGAGTACTCTCCAACAACTGTAAGTGTTTACGATTCTAGTGATGTCATTATGTTAAGATGTGTTTCTATTATTGTTTAGGAATCTCAAGATGGTAAGAGGTCAACAGAGGGAAGACAACGTGGATAGTACCACCGTTGCTCAGCTAATAGAATTAGTTAATCGCCAATCACGACAAATAGAGCAACTAGTGATTACTAGAGAAGAGCTTGGGAACTCCAGCTCTAATGTAACTCATGATCATGGGGGTGAGCGCTTCCACAGGCTCAGACCCCGACATTCAATGGCCAAGTTTCTGACCCTATTTATGCTGAGGAATGGATCCGAAAAGTAGAGGACATGTTTAAGTATGCGAAAGTTGATGAAGGAGATAGAGTCACCTATGCTGTCTATCATTTGGAGCTGAATGCAAGACATTGGTGGGATTCTCTTCAGAGCACTGTTAATGCAGAGACTATGACTTGGGATATGTTTAAGACTGCCTTCTTTGACAAGTACTTCAATAGGACCGTTCAGGCCAGCAAGAAGAAAGAGTTCATGAATCTGCGACAATCTGGGTCTGTGACAGATTATATATGCAAATTTGATGCTTTGTCACGGTTTGCTCCCCGACTGGTTGAGAATGATGAAGACAAGATTTACCAATTTGTTCAAGGACTGAAGCCGAGTTTGTATGTGAAGGTAAAGACTTCTGGGATACACAATATACCTTATGGCGAAGTGACGGCTAAGGCCCTGGAATTGGAGGAGGCTGAGATGACAGCTTATGCACAGCGTGAACAGCCAAGGAAGTTCACTAAGGAGACTCAACCACCACCACGTCAGAACAAAGGATGGCAACCACAGCCGAACAGAGGACAACAGCAGCAACAGGGCATAAAGAGACCCTTCAATCCAAACGATGATCAAGGAAAAGGAAAACGACCATTAGCCCCTCTATGCTCCAACTGCCAGAAGAATCACCATGGTGAGTGCAAGCTGCACTCTGGCCGTTGCTATAGATGTGACAAGGTTGGACATATAGCCAGAGACTGCCCGATGCCATCAGACCCGAATCGAATTAGAGTTGCACCAAGAGTCTATGCTATGATGGAGGATGAAGATGTTGAACCACACACGGTCATATCAGGTACCATTATGGTTTGTGGTTTTTCTGCTTATACACTTATTGATACGGGAGCCACACACTCATTCATAGCAACCCTGTTTGTGTGTAAACATAAGTTAGAACTTTCGCCAGTTGATAAACCGTATAGAGTTATGCTACCATCAGGGAAGTCTTTACATTCTGAGCAAATGTTGAAGGGTGATGTTTTGTCCTTAGGAGATAAGGAGCTATATGTAGAACTGATTATGATTGACATGAAGGGATATGAGATTATTTTAGGAATGGATTGGTTATTTAGGCATTATGCCACGATTAGTTGTAGGTCTGGCCTAGTTGATTTCCGACCCCCAAATGGAGATCGGTATACCTTCCAAGCTATTCCAAAGATGAGTAAGATACCAATCATATCCTCACTAGTGACTCAACGGTTACTGAAGAATGGTTGCTTGAGTTATCTAGCCAACATAATGGATGTCCGAGTGAAGAATAAGGCGGAACTACAAGATATTCCTACGGTACGAGAGTTTCCTGAAGCATTCTTGGACGATTACCGGGACTACCACCCGATAGAGAGATAGAATTTGTGATTGATACATACCCCGAGGCATTACCTGTGTCTAAGAACCCTTATCGAATGGCACCTGTTGAGTTGAAAGAATTAAAGGTCCAACTACGGGAATTAGTTGACAAGGGATTTATACGTTCTAGTAGTTCTCCCTGGGGCGCACCTGTCCTTTTCGTTAAGAAGAAAGATGGTTCTCTTAGAATGTGTATAGACTACAGAGAACTGAATAAGTTGACAGTCAAGAATAAATATCCTTTACCCCGGATAGATGACCTGTTTGACCAACTACAAGGAGCTAAGGTATTCTCAAAGATTGACTTACGTTCGGGTTATTACCAACTGAAGGTTAAGGAAGGAGATATACCAAAGACAGCCTTCAGAACCCGCTACGGACATTATGAATTTCTTGTGATGTCATTTGGACTGACTAACGCGCCTGCAGCTTTCATGGACTTGATGAACCGAGTATTTCGTGAATACCTGGATAAGTTTGTGATTGTGTTTATAGATGACATTTTAGTATACTCACAGACTGAAGCCGACCATGCTGAACATTTGAGAATAGTGTTATCAACCTTAAAACAGCAACAACTCTATGCCAAACTGTCCAAATGTGAATTTTGGCTGGATAAAGTCAACTTTTAGGTCATGTCATTTCTGCTGAGGGCATATCAGTAGACCCAACTAAGGTTCAGGCCGTTAAGGACTGGCCGCAGCCAAAGAATGTCAGTGAAGTTCGAAGTTTCCTTGGTCTGGCTGGTTATTATAGGAAGTTCATTAAGGGATTTTCTATGATAGCTAAACCTTTAACCAACTTAACCAAGAAGGACCTCAAGTACTCTTGGACCGAAGCTTGTGAAGACAGCTTCCAATCACTGAAACAGAAGTTAACGACAGCCCCATTATTGACTCTCCCAACTGAAGAAGGAAAATTTAGTGTTTATTGTTACGCATCCAAGATTGGTTTGGGATGTGTTTTGATGCAAGAAGGTAAAGTTGTGGCGTATGCCTCTAGGCAGCTAAAAGGTTATGAACAGAATTACCCCACTCATGATTTAGAGCTAGCTGCAGTTGTTTTTGCTTTAAAAATTTGGAGGCACTATTTGTATGGACAGCAGTGCGATGTGTTTTTCTGACCACAAGAGTTTAAAGTATCTTTTCACCCAAAAGGAATTAAACATGAGACAAAGACGTTGGTTAGAATTTGTTAAGGACTATGACTTTGAAATCAAGTACCACCCGGGTAAGGCTAATGCTGTAGCCGATGCCTTGAGCAGGATGTCAAAGACAATGCAACCCGCAGTGTCAGTTTTGTCTGCACCCTTGAGGACTGAAGTTCAGAAGTTTGAATTGGAACTAGTTCCAGAGTTGTCAGCCTTACTAGCCGATGTTACTATTAGACCAACTATCATAGAAAGAATTAAGGAGTCACAACAGAAGGATTCCGAGGAGAATAACAGTATGATGAATAAGTTGAAGGACGCCACCTCCGAGTTTAGTCTTTCCAATGATGGAATCCTGAGATTTAGGAATCGATGGTATGTCCCTTGTGATGAAGAATTACGTAAGTTGATTTTGGCCGAGGCTCACTCGTCTTCCTTTTCTATACATCCCGGTAGCACCAAGATGTATCGAGACTTGAAGTTACTTTATGGTGGCCTAATATGAAGAGGGATGTCGCCAAGTACGTAGAATCATGCTTGGTATGCCAGCAAGTTAAAGCCGAGCACCAACGACCAGGAGGTACCCTTCAACCTCTACCTATTCCCGAATGGAAGTGGGAAAACATTGCCATGGATTTTGTTGTAGGATTACCTAAGTCAACTAAGGGACATGATAGTATTTGGGTAGTGATTGATAGACTGTCGAAATCGGCTCATTTCTTACCTGTCAAGACAACCTACAACGATGGATCAACTTGCTAACCTTTATGTTCAAGAAATTATCAGATTGCATGGGATTCCCGTATCCATAGTCTCTGATCGTGACCCTAGATTCACCTCCCGATTCTGGAAAAGTTTACAAGGTACCTTAGGCACAAAGTTATCCTTCAGCACCGCTTTTCACCCGCAGACGGATGGACAATCTGAGAGGACCATTCAGATACTCGAGGATATGTTGAGAGCATGTGTGCTTGACTTTCAGACTACATGGAGTAGACACCTACCTCTGATTGAGTTTCTTACAACCATAGTTACCAGTCCACCATTGGTATGGCACCCTATGAAGCTTTGTATGGCAGGAAATGTAGGTCACCTTTGTACTGGGGTGAGGTTGGTGAAGCGAAGTTATTGGGCCCAGAGATTTTACAACAGATGTCAGACAAGATTACAGTCATTAGGAAAGGATGTTAACTGCACAAAGCCGGCAGAAGAGTTATGCGGACCAAAGAAGAAGAGATCTTGAATTTTCTGTTGGTGATGAAGTTTTCCTGAAGATTTCACCATTTAGAGGAGTCTTAAGATTTGGTAAGAAGGGAAAGCTTAACCCACGGTTCATTGGACCATTCCCTGTCTTAGCTAAGATTGGTAGCACAGCCTATAGATTACTTTTGCCTCCATCTTTGGAAAAGGTTCACAATGTCTTTCATGTGTCTATGCTAAGGAAATGCATACGTGATCCGACTCAGGTTGTTGAACCAACAGAAATCGAAATTGAACCTAATTTGGTGTATGAAGAGAAACCAGTACAAATTTTGGATTCTACAGTGAAGACTCTAAGGAATAAGGAGATCTGGTTGGTTAAGGTCTTGTGGAAGAATCATGGTATTGAAGAAGCTACATGGGAACTACAGCAGGATATGTTGGACAAGTATCCAAAACTCTTTGCTTGACCAATTTTCGAGGACGAAATTTTGTCTAAGGAGGGGTGGATGTAACACCCGACATTTTGGCCAGGTGAATTTTTCTGACCATTCTAATTGTTACCCTTATTTAACCTTTATGATTAAATTTAATGTTGAGGCAAATTCATTACAAGTTGAGTAAAACTAGGTTGAGTGGCAATTTGTAATAAAGATTGAAGGATTAGGTATAAATAGAAAATGGGAACCTTAAATCTCATTTAAACCTCACTGCAGCCGACATTTCCTCTCGGCGACTCCCTTCTTCTCTGGAACTTTCTTCCTCCCCAGCAACTGGTTTTTCAGCCTCCACTCCGATAACCCGCATTCTAGGTAAGATTTTGACAATGTAGATGCCGGGTAGTCATTTTAGAACTCTGTTTTCAGTTGAACTTGTACTTTCGGGCTCTTCAATGGCTGAGTCAGTTGGTTATCGTTCTTTATCTCCATTTGGTAATGCCACCTTTAAATCGATTCTGGACCTTTTATATAACCGACCCCGTTTAATCGATAGCTATATCTAGCTGTTTCGGTTTTGGATTTCAGACTGTACAGAGAACCTTAGCTGTTAGATTCTAGGATGACTTTCGATTAGAACTTTAGGACTTTATTTAACTACTGTAATGTGAAATGTGTTAGGTGAAGAAGTTGAAGAGAAGGTGATTCAAGTTGCTAAGGAATCCAGGTAAGTGAATGTACTAAGTTTCCGGCCAATAGGGCCTACATCAAAGGGACTATGTTAGAATTTAGTGAACGTTGTCTTCTATATGTTTGATGAAATGTCGATGGATATGGTTATGTTATTCTGATGTTCTCCCCTGTCTTAGTTCGATGATTAAGTGCATTTATGTTATGCATCATGTTTACTTCTCAAGCATATGAAAATGTTTGAAATATGTTTTCTCATGAATAAAATAAGAAGATAAACTTATGCAACGTGGTTAAGTGAGGGTTGGGGGTGGTTCGGCGTATGTCACAGTCCGCAGTAGGACATATGAATACGACCCGCAGTAGGGACCATGATCAACTCACTGTCGAACCCCCTTTACCGGCACAAATCCTCCCTTAAACCACATAATGTAATGAGAATATGAATGATGAAAGGAATGATGAATATGAGCATGTCTACGAATGATGATTATGAACAATGAATACGAGATACGATTATGAATGATGATTAAGAACAAGTACGTGAAAAGAAAAGACTTATGAGCATGTTTTTCTCCAAGTTATGCATTCATGAACTCATAATAGTTTGCATTCCTTACTAAGCCTTAGGCTTACAGTTACACCTTACGATGTAGGTGAAGAAATATCAGGTGAGGAATTCAAAGTTGATGAAAAATGTCTAAGCTCGGTTGCTGGAGGTGCTCAGGGTGGAAGTCTGTGGCTGGATGGCGATTATGACCCTCTGGTTTTACTCTTAAGGTTTTAATGATAACTATGAACATAAAAGTTTAAGTAGGATGATGTTACTTATGATTATGGAGCTTGAACTGTCTAGCTTGAATACTGATATGAGTATATTATAAGAATATAGAATGAGTGATTTTAACTAAGTCTTCCGCTGTATGAGTTTTAATAAATCTGTGGTTATTCTGTTGGTGTCCCGGTATTAAGTTTGAAGTTATGATGTTTGTGCTGCCGGTAGACGAAATGTATTTGTCTATCGGAAGGTGTGAGTGTTATTATGGAGTTTAGAAATCGGTAGATGAAGTTTGCTTGTCTACCGGAAGAAGAAGATGTTAGGTAATGTTTAGTAGTCGGTAGATGAAAGTACTTGTCTATCGGCAGGAGATGTGTTATTTTGAAGTGTAGAAATCGACAGGAGGATTGTGATGGGAGTCGGGTAAGTCTGTCTTCCGGAGGACGTCATCGGAAGAGGAAAAGTATTTGTCTTCCAGCTGACGTCATCAGCAGACGATATGCCTAGAGATCGGCATGTGTAGTAGGTCAAGATACCGGAAGATGGACATGTCATTCCGCCTTACCGGAAGATGTAGTGCCACGTCATCGGCAGATGATGTGAGTTAATCTACCAGAAGATGTAGTGCCACGTCATCGGCAGATGATGTGAGTTAATCTATCGGAAGATGTAGTATAAATGCCATCGGCAGATGTTGTGTGTTGCCATCGGCAGATGAGTGCCTTGTCATCGGTAGATAAGTCAGTCTTTGTCGTTGTAATTGAGTGATGATTTAATTGTCACGCGTGATGCCACGTGACCGTCGGCAGATGCAAATATGTGTGCCTGCCGTAGATGTCTCATGAATCATGTGAGATGCACGTGCAGGCCGGTGAACACTGGATGTTTGTCGTTAGCGACCGGCAGGAGTGAAAGCTAAATGTGGTTGTTTCAGCGAACTTAAGTTAAGTTAGAATGAGATTTGATATATATATAAAAAAAAAATATATACACCGATTAAGAGGTATAAAAGTACGGATAAGTTTCAAGGAAAGTCATGACACGTGACGATCCTCCTCGGGTCGTTACAAGGTTGAAGGAAGAAGGGGCAGGAGAATCGCCTAGAGATTCTTCTGCCGTTCGAGCTGAAGACCGAAAGGGAAAGAAAATGAGTAGTGGTGGCGGCTACTCTAAACTTTTGCCTTAAATACCTTATCCCTTTCAAATTTTCCAATTACCCTTATGCCTTACTTACTCATTCTTCAACCTAACCTACATTATACTAACATTCTTCATCGATTATACTTATAGATTTATATGTTATTTTAAATTTTTAATTAAAGTCGGGTGTTACATGTTTCTCCATGAAGAACTACAATATTTTGCATAGATTTTTTGTCTTAGGTTTGAGCTTAGTCGCACATGATTCACATTAAGGCCTCCTTTGTTAGATGGATTATATGCCTTGACATTGGGCTGGACCTATCTTGATCGTATCATTCCTTTCCTTTCGAAGAGATTCGTCCTCGAATCTCCTGGATCATACACAAAGAAATTCACACTAGAAAAGGAATAAGATTGTTAGAAAAATAAAATCTTTGGAATAAGTAACAAAGTGTTTGCTCCCTTGCCAAACATGACACTATTGTTCTCACTTTCTTTATCAATGTCCTTCACCTTTTGTACCCTCAACTCATAATCTTTCTGGTTCATGCTTCAACAACCACTTTTGCTTCTTGAATCTCGTAGATTTCTGGGACAATTTCCTCCATCGAGTAGTTATCTTTTCTTGTGAAATATCATAAAAATGGATCCTGTGAAGACAACTACCTCCTCTTTGATGGACTCTTTGGTTAGGGGTTCTTCGGTTGGGGATCTCAGTTGGTGGCTCTTCAGTCGGTTGCTCTTTGGTTGTGGCTCGTCGTCATTTGTGTAAACCTCTTGTTCTCTCAATATTTGTTTCTTTACTCTTGTTCCACCAAATCATTGTAATAGTCAATCAAAAAAGTGTCACTTTGTTTTGTTCTAGTATGTCTCTCTCTTTTTATAATTGTCATCCCTCGTAGTCGAATTCCTCATAGTAATACTCAATAAGTGATTTACTCTCCGTGCATGGCTATTAAAAGGAGACTTTTTTCTTTTCATACCTCATGTCTAACGCCCTAATTGATCTAGTATAGCCCTCATGTACTCTAGAAGTCTTTCCATCACACTCATAATTTCAAGAAAGAAAAATAAAAATTATTAGTGAACAAAATACGTATGTAAACGGAACTCACTCACTCCTTCACTGGGTTTACACTCGATTATATGCTCTCCACTGGTTCCCTCAAATAATGGCTTTTATATGGGATAGTCTCACCCTCGTTGCCTTTTATTTTTTTTTTTTTTT